>OX578155.1:45598681-45806181 GCA_951213105.1 Amaurobius ferox
GAAATTCACAAATTGCTTTGAAAATTTTAGAAAATATTCAAATTATTCTATAAAATATATAAAAAAAATTTGAGAAGAATATGTTCCGTAGTTTTTTAAATAAAAATTAAAATAATAATTACACCTATATTATATGAAGAGATCATGTGACCCACTTGAAAATAAAATGTGGCATCCATTTTTTTTTCCCCAGAGTCAAAATCGCGATTCTTAAAGTTATTTTAAATTTATATTTAGTGTTGCCTCCTTCCTAGAATCTCTTTAAGTATTTTCTGTGCATTGTATGTCCTGCGCCAACGCAATTACAATATTTTTTAATTTAAACGATCATCAAACTTTGATTATTTCTACAAGGAAGCCTAATTTTAACGTATGTAGAATGTAAACAAATCACGCTGTGAGAAGATTTATATAAAATTGCTGAATTTCTAACCCACAATTATTTAATTCTGGAGTCTGGAATAGAAGTGACATGAATGAAATATTCATTGATTTTAACATAGAGAAGGAGACGATTTTATAGCATCGTCTTTTTCGATGAAGTTTTAAGCATGGAGTTAGAACGTCTATTTAAAATGATTACTAGATATTTCTGTCTGTCACCACTATATACAATAAATATATCGATGATGAGTAAGAAAATACTTATCTAATGTAATAGATATTACTGTCTGTCATCTCTAGATAAAATAAATATGTCGATGGTAAATAAACAAACGCCTATTTAAAATGATTACTAGATATTTCTGTCTGCCACTACTATGTACAATAAATATATCGATGATGAGTAAGAAAATACTTATCTAATGTAATAGATATTACTGTCTGTCATCTCTAGATAAAATAAATATGTCGATGGTAAATAAACAAACGCCTATTTAAAATGATTACTAGATATTTCTGTCTGCCACTACTATGTACAATAAATATATCGATGATGAGTAAGAAAATACTTATCTAATGTAATAGATATTACTGTCTGTCATCTCTAGATAAAATAAATATGTCGATGGTAAATAAACAAACGCCTATTTAAAATGATTACTAGATATTTCTGTCTGCCACTACTATGTACAATAAATATATCGATGATGAGTAAGAAAATACTTATCTAATGTAATAGATATTACTGTCTGTCATCTCTAGATAAAATAAATATGTCGATGGTAAATAAACAAACGCCTATTTAAAATGATTACTAGATATTTCTGTCTGCCACTACTATGTACAATAAATATATCGATGATGAGTAAGAAAATACTTATCTAATGTAATAGATATTACTGTCTGTCATCTCTAGATAAAATAAATATGTCGATGGTAAATAAACAAACGCCTATTTAAAATGATTACTAGATATATCTGTCTGCCACTACTATGTACAATAAATATATCGATGATGAGTAAGAAAATACTTATCTAATGTAATAGATATTACTGTCTGTCATCTCTAGATAAAATAAATATGTCGATGGTAAATAAACAAACGCCTATTTAAAATGATTACTAGATATTTCTGTCTGCCACTACTATGTACAATAAATATATCGATGATGAGTAAGAAAATACTTATCTAATGTAATAGATATTACTGTCTGTCATCTCTAGATAAAATAAATATGTCGATGGTAAATAAACAAACGCCTATTTAAAATGATTACTAGATATTTCTGTCTGCCACTACTATGTACAATAAATATATCGATGATGAGTAAGAAAATACTTCTCTAATGTAATGGATATCACTGTCTGTCATTTCTAGATAAAATAAATATGTCGATGGTAAATAAACAAACGCCTATTTAAAATGATTACTAGATATTTCTGTCTGCCACTACTATGTACAATAAATATATCGATGATGAGTAAGAAAATACTTATCTAATGTAATAGATATTACTGTCTGTCATCTCTAGATAAAATAAATATGTCGATGGTAAATAAACAAACGCCTATTTAAAATGATTACTAGATATTTCTGTCTGCCACTACTATGTACAATAAATATATCGATGATGAGTAAGAAAATACTTATCTAATGTAATAGATATTACTGTCTGTCATCTCTAGATAAAATAAATATGTCGATGGTAAATAAACAAACGCCTATTTAAAATGATTACTAGATATTTCTGTCTGCCACTACTATGTACAATAAATATATCGATGATGAGTAAGAAAATACTTATCTAATGTAATAGATATTACTGTCTGTCATCTCTAGATAAAATAAATATGTCGATGGTAAATAAACAAACGCCTATTTAAAATGATTACTAGATATTTCTGTCTGCCACTACTATGTACAATAAATATATCGATGATGAGTAAGAAAATACTTATCTAATGTAATAGATATTACTGTCTGTCATCTCTAGATAAAATAAATATGTCGATGGTAAATAAACAAACGCCTATTTAAAATGATTACTAGATATTTCTGTCTGCCACTACTATGTACAATAAATATATCGATGATGAGTACGAAAATACTTCTCTAATGTAATGGATATCACTGTCTGTCATTTCTAGATAAAATAAATATGTCGATGGTAAATAAACAAACGCCTATTTAAAATGATTACTAGATATTTCTGTCTGCCACTACTATGTACAATAAATATATCGATGATGAGTAAGAAAATACTTCTCTAATGTAATAGATATTACTGTCTGTCATCTCTAGATAAAATAAATATGTCGATGGTAAATAAACAAACGCCTATTTAAAATGATTACTAGATATTTCTGTCTGTCACCACCATATACAATAAATATATCGATGATGAGTAAGAAAATACTTATCTAATGTAATAGATATTACTGTCTGTCATCTCTAGATAAAATAAATATGTCGATGGTAAATAAACAAACGCCTATTTAAAATGATTACTAGATATTTCTGTCTGCCACTACTATGTACAATAAATATATCGATGATGAGTAAGAAAATACTTCTCTAATGTAATAGATATTACTGTCTGTCATCTCTAGATAAAATAAATATGTCGATGGTAAATAAACAAACGCCTATTTAAAATGATTACTAGATATTTCTGTCTGTCACCACCATATACAATAAATATATCGATGATGAGTAAGAAAATACTTATCTAATGTAATAGATATTACTGTCTGTCATCTCTAGATAAAATAAATATGTCGATGGTAAATAAACAAACGCCTATTTAAAATGATTACTAGATATTTCTGTCTGCCACTACTATGTACAATAAATATATCGATGATGTGTAAGAAAATACATATCTAATGTAATAGATATTACTGTCTGTCATCTCTAGATAAAATAAATATGTCGATGGTAAATAAACAAACGCCTATTTAAAATGATTACTAGATATTTCTGTCTGCCACTACTATGTACAATAAATATATCGATGATGAGTAAGAAAATACTTATCTAATGTAATAGATATTACTGTCTGTCATCTCTAGATAAAATAAATATGTCGATGGTAAATAAACAAACGCCTATTTAAAATGATTACTAGATATTTCTGTCTGCCTCTACTATGTACAATAAATATATCGATGATGAGTAAGAAAATACTTCTCTAATGTAATGGATATCACTGTCTGTCATTTCTAGATAAAATAAATATGTCGATGGTAAATAAACAAACGCCTATTTAAAATGATTACTAGATATTTCTGTCTGCCACTACTATGTACAATAAATATATCGATGATGAGTAAGAAAATACTTCTCTAATGTAATAGATATTACTGTCTGTCATCTCTAGATAAAATAAATATATCGATGGTAAATAAACAAACGCCTATTTAAAATGATTACTAGATATTTCTGCCTGTCACCACCATATACAATAAATATATCGATGATGAGTAAGAAAATACTTATCTAATGTAATAGATATTACTGTCTGTCATCTCTAGATAAAATAAATATGTCGATGGTAAATAAACAAACGCCTATTTAAAATGATTACTAGATATTTCTGTCTGCCACTACTATGTACAATAAATATATCGATGATGAGTAAGAAAATACTTATCTAATGTAATAGATATTACTGTCTGTCATCTCTAGATAAAATAAATATGTCGATGGTAAATAAACAAACGCCTATTTAAAATGATTACTAGATATTTCTGTCTGCCACTACTATGTACAATAAATATATCGATGATGAGTAAGAAAATACTTCTCTAATGTAATGGATATCACTGTCTGTCATTTCTAGATAAAATAAATATGTCGATGGTAAATAAACAAACGCCTATTTAAAATGATTACTAGATATTTCTGTCTGCCACTACTATGTACAATAAATATATCGATGATGAGTAAGAAAATACTTCTCTAATGTAACAGATATTACTGTCTGTCATCTCTAGATAAAATAAATATGTCGATGGTAAATAAACAAACGCCTATTTAAAATGATTACTAGATATTTCTGTCTGCCACTACTATGTACAATAAATATATCGATGATGAGTAAGAAAATACTTATCTAATGTAATAGATATTACTGTCTGTCATCTCTAGATAAAATAAATATGTCGATGGTAAATAAACAAACGCCTATTTAAAATGATTACTAGATATTTCTGTCTGCCTCTACTATGTACAATAAATATATCGATGATGAGTAAGAAAATACTTCTCTAATGTAATGGATATCACTGTCTGTCATTTCTAGATAAAATAAATATGTCGATGGTAAATAAACAAACGCCTATTTAAAATGATTACTAGATATTTGTGTCTGCCACTACTATGTACAATAAATATATCGATGATGAGTAAGAAAATACTTCTCTAATGTAATAGATATTACTGTCTGTCATCTCTAGATAAAATAAATATGTCGATGGTAAATAAACAAACGCCTATTTAAAATGATTACTAGATATTTCTGTCTGTCACCACCATATACAATAAATATATCGATGATGAGTAAGAAAATACTTATCTAATGTAATAGATATTACTGTCTGTCATCTCTAGATAAAATAAATATGTCGATGGTAAATAAACAAACGCCTATTTAAAATGATTACTAGATATTTCTGTCTGCCACTACTATGTACAATAAATATATCGATGATGAGTAAGAAAATACTTATCTAATGTAATAGATATTACTGTCTGTCATCTCTAGATAAAATAAATATGTCGATGGTAAATAAACAAACGCCTATTTAAAATGATTACTAGATATTTCTGTCTGCCACTACTATGTACAATAAATATATCGATGATGAGTAAGAAAATACTTCTCTAATGTAATAGATATTACTGTCTGTCATCTCTAGATAAAATAAATATGTCGATGGTAAATAAACAAACGCCTATTTAAAATGATTACTAGATATTTCTGTCTGCCACTACTATGTACAATAAATATATCGATGATGAGTAAGAAAATACTTATCTAATGTAATAGATATTACTGTCTGTCATCTCGAGATAAAATAAATATGTCGATGGTAAATAAACAAACGCCTATTTAAAATGACTACTGGATATTTCTGTCTGTCATTACTAAATACAATAAATATATCGATGATGAGTAAGCAAATATCTATCTAATGTAGTGGATTTTAATGTCTGTCACTACTGTGGTTAAATGAATATATCGATAGTAAATAGAGTGAAACCTCTCGAAAGAGACCACTGAATATTACCGTCTGTCATTAAGTTTAAGTCATATAAGTTAAAGTTTAACGATAATTAGCCAAAAACAAACTTATAGTGATTATTAGACATTACTATTGAAGATAAAATAAATATGTGGACGGTAAGTAGTCGAAAACTTCACCAAATAGATTGCTAATTATTATTGTCTGCCATCACTAGATAAATTTAATATATCAACGGTAAATAGATAGAAACCTCTCTAAAGGGGTCTATAGATATTATTACATGTTACAACTGAATAGAATAAATATATCGATGATAACTAAACTGAGGCCTCTGGATATTACTATTTGTCACTCCCAGGCTAAATTAGTATGTCGAAAGTAGATGAACTGAAACCTCACTAAGTGTTTATGCTGAATATCATTGTTTGTCAATACTGGATAAAAAAATATGTTGATGGTTAATAAATAACAAGAAAGATCAATCATGCATAAAGCATTGATTATGAAACACTTTCCAACTTCAATGCAATTTTATTTAAACATCCCTAAAATGCGATACATTCCTCGGTAATATTTTAGAAATTATCACAATACTACATTAATTTATTATATATGAAAGCTTAAAACGTCATCTAAAAAAAATGAACTTTATTCTAATGACGGCATTGAAATATAAATTGCCTGGTTTAAACATCTCTAAAATGCGATACATTCCTCGATAATATTTTCAAAATTATCATAATACTACAATAATTTATTATATTTAAAAACTTCATCAAAGACAACTAAAATTTATTCAAATGACGTCATCGAAATATAACACACCTGGTTCTCTTTTTAAAGGCAGCATTTCATTCATAACCATTTTTTCATTCATTTCATTCATTTCATTCATCTCAATAATATAATAATTTATTTTATTTAAAACCTTAAGACCATGGAGGTACAAGTAATTAAACTCTATGCTTAACACTTCATCGAAAAAATCGCCCTGTAAAATCAATGAATATTTCATTCATATCAGCTATATTGCAGACTCCATGAGCTAAATAATTTTGCGTTAAAGAAATGCAGCAATTCTTATACAACTCATTCTACATATTTTGCTGTTTGTATTTTCCATAAGTGAAAAATAGGCTTCGTTGTAGAAATAATCAAATTTGGATTATCATTTAAACTCAAATATATTGTAATTGCGTTGTTTCAGTATGTAGATGCCCAGAATTTAAGCAAAAATAAAGCGGTTTTAGGACGGATGCAACACGAAATATGAATAAAAATAACTTTAAAAATCACGATTTTGACACAAGATGGATGCTATACTTTTATTTTGAAGTGGGTCACGTGATCTCTTCATATAATGGTCACGTGATCGCTTCATATAAAAGGTGTAATTGTTATTTTAATTTTTATTTAAAAAACTACTGAATATATTTTGCTGAATTTTTTTTATATGTTTTATGGGATAATTTGAATATTTCCTAAAACTTTTGAAGTAATTTGTCAATTTTAAATCCGTTTAAAAAATGTTTGAAAAATTAAGTCTTATAGGGGTTCAATGTATTTCATTTCTTCAACCCGGGTTCAATCCAAAACTAATTGATATTATTCACTGATATTCCCATAGGTCCCACAGACCGTCTGAACAACATACTAAAATTTCATTTTGATAAAGTCATTTTTATGGCAGTTATCGTGCTAACGGGCAGACAGACAGACAGAATGAACAAAGTCATAAACACTTTTCAACTTTGTTGTAAAGTGTTAAAAACCTCTTTATAGCGACTACTATATGCTTTTTAGAATAAAGTATCTATTATACTATATTTCTGGCAGTCTCTACTGGATATTTTTGGCTGTCACTACTGGATAAAATAAATATACCGATGATAAATTAATAAAAATCTCTCTAATGTATCTACTGGATATTACTGTCTGTCATTAATAAATAAAATATAGGTGTCGATGATAAAAAAACTAAAACATGCCTAAAGTAACTACTCGATATAACTGTCTACGATTACAAGATAAAAAAATCTGATGTGGGAAACACATGACTTTCCTTATATAATGCAATGAATTTACTACATTTACAGCTAAAAAAACTTTATTCATATAGTAGATACTTATATTCTTTCCATGATATTGAATTTTCTTCAATTAGTCGTCATTTTCACTGATTTAGCGTCATTTTTATCAATTTTGCGACATTTTTGTTAATTTGGCAACAATTAAAAATGTCCCCAAGTTGGCGACATTCCGCCAAATTCGTAGCCAAAATCTCGCCAAGCGTTATGGAAGGAGAAATAAGTTATTCTTACAGCAGATGAATGACTATTGGCGTTCAAATACAAAAGTATTACTCAAGGTATCTTTTTTCCTGAATGGAACGAGCTAGATCCACGAGAATGATGTCACCCAATTTATGGCATGGTATTACATGTGAAAAGTGAACATGTTTCTTAAAAGTTAATATTTTTTTCAATATCAATCAGTTTAATTGGAAATATTTTTATTTTTCATTTTATATAACTTTTTGATAATTTTTTTGAAAAATGTGCAATATCTCGAAAACGGTTCATGTTAGCGTTCTAATATTTATGCCAATCGTTTTCTAATGAAACATTACATAAGAAATGTCTATTTGCGCAACTTTATTAGCGGTTTTGATTTTTTGGCGATTTTTTCAAAATTTCATTCGAATATTTATGGGGGTTCTGAACATACGATTGCGTATGAAAACAATAAGCTTCCAGTGTTTACGGAGTGTGATTTTTGTACCAAATTTAGTTCGAATCGGTCCATTCGTTCTTAAGTTATCGTCTCCACAGTCTCACTGACGCACACACACACACACACACACACACACACACATACACACATGCTTTCACACACACACATGTTGGTCCGTAAGCCCCTCCGAGAGGTTGGTGGTAGAGGAAGGAGGGTACGGTCCCTGTGGATGCCTCCCCCACTGGGTTCCGGTCTAAATTGTGTGGCACTTCCCGGCCGTCCAAACGGTTACCTTACACCTTTCTGGTAGGTTGGACGGTCTGGGTCTCAACAACAACAACACACACACACACACACATACACACACACACACACACACACACACACACACAAACACACACACAGACATCACTTCAAAAATGTTTGATTCGTGATCATTGATGCTTGAAACGTGCTCTCCCGTCGAAAACTTGAATTAGAATTTTCGACCCCGTCACAATACTTTCCTTATACATTATGTATATAAGGAAAGTAATAAATGTCTGTGTTAAATGCGTCTAAAACAAGACTTTTTCTAGAGATTGAACATTTTTTATGTTGGCATTAAACAGTATATCGAATTCGATCTTTTGTATGTCTAGATCATATTGAAAATTAATGAGATTTTTGCTGTTACAGCAGAAAGATCAATCATGCATGAAGCATTGATTATGAAACACTTTTCAACTGCAATGCAATTTTATTTAAACATCTCTAAAATGCGATACATTCAGCAGTATAATTTTTAAAATTATCACCATACTACAATAATTTATTATATTTGAAAATTTAAAACTTCAGCGAAAAAAATGAACTTTATTCAAATGACGTCATTGAAATGTAAATCGTCTGACTCTCTACGGAAAAGCAGTAAACGTTTCATTCATGCACTTTTATTCCATTCCTTTCATTCATCACAATACTGAAATAATTTATTTTAATTGAAAACTTAAAACCATGGAGTTAAAAGTAATTTAACTCTATGCTTAAAACTTCATCGAAAAAGTCTGTTATAAAATCGTCTACTTCTCTATGTAAAATCAATGAATGTTTCATTCATATTAGTTATATTACAGACGCCAGAGATAAATAATTTTACGTTAAAGAAATTCAGCAATTTTTATACAACTCATCCAACATCTTGATGTGTTTATATTTTCCATAGGTGAAAATTGGGCTTCGTTGTAGAAATAATCAAAATTTGATGATCATTTAAACTCAGATATATTGTAATTGCGTTGTTTCAGAATGTAGATACACAGAAATTAAGCAATAATAAAACGGTTTTAGGACGGATACAACACTAAATATAAATTAAAAAGATCTTTAAAAATCACGATTTTGACACAAGATGGATGGCATTGATCATTTAAACTCAAATATATTGTAATTGCGTTGTTTCAGAATATAGATGCACAGAAATTAAGCAAAAATAAAGTGGTTTTAGGACGGGTACAACACTAAATATAATACAAAAAGAACTTTAAAAATCACGATTTTGACACAAGATGGATGCCATATTTTAGTTTGAAGTGGGTCACGTGATCTTTTCATATAAAATCGGTGTAATTATTATTTTAATTTTTAATTAAAATCTACCGAATATATTTTGCTGAAATTTTTTAAAATTTTTAAATAAAATTCATTTGCTTTTGATGAAGATTTCAAATATAATAAATTGTTGTAGTATTATGACAATTTTAAAAATATTACCGAGGAATGTATCGCATTTTAGAGATGTTTAAATAAAATTGCATTTCAGTTGGAAAGTGTTTCATAATGAATGCTTTATGCATGATTGATCTTTCTTGTTTAAGATTTTCTCCGCTTTGATCGAAAACGTGAAATGTTTCAATAACTGTTCAGGCTATCGTTTGTCAGTAGTCTAAAAGTTTGTCAGTAGTCTAAAGTCAGTACTGCAGATTCAGCGGAGAAGCAGATGAAAAATTAATTCAGTAGAATTCAAAAAGAATGATCAATCATGCATAAAGCATTGATTATGAAACACTTTCCAAATATACTGCAATTTTATTTAAACATCAATAAAATACTATACATTAAGCGCTGATATATTTTAAATTATCACAATACTACTGTAATTTATTATATTTGAAAACTTACAACGTCATCGAAGAAAATGAAATTTATTCAAATGACGTCACCGAAATATAAATCGCCTGACTCTCTATGTAAAACCAGTGAATGTTTCATTCATATCATTTTTATTTCAGGCTCCAGAGCTAAATAATTTTGCTTTAAAAAAATTCAGCAATTCTTATACAACTCATCTTACAGCTTGATTTGTTTACATTCTGCATGCATTAAAATTAGGCTTCGTTGTAGAAATAATCAAAGTGTGATGATCATTTAAACTCAAAACTATTGTAATTGCGTTGGCGCAGAATATAGATGCACAGAAAATAAAAGCAAAAATAAAGCGGTTGTAAGACGGATGCAACACTAAATATAAATTTAAAAGAACTTTAGAAATCACGATTTTGATGCTGGGGAAAAAAAAAGATGAATGCCATATTTTATTTTGAAGTGATACAAATGATCTCTTCATATAAAATTAGTGTAATTATTATTTTAATTTTTATTTAAAAACTACCGAACATATTTTGCTGATTCTTTTTATACATTTTATGGAATACCATGAATATTTCCTAAAATTTTCGAAGCAATTTGTTAATTTTCATTTAAAAAATGTTGGAAAAATTAGGGGTCATTTGGTTCAATGTATTTCACTTTTGTAACACGGGTTTAATCCAAAACTAATTGGGTGATATTATTCATTTACATTCCCGTATGTCCCACAGACCTTCGCAACAACATACTAAAATGCCATTTCGATAAAGTTATTTTTACGAAAGTTATTATATGAATGGACAGATAGACAGAATGATCAAAGACAATAACACTTTTCAACTATGAAAAGTGTTAAAAACCGGTTTATTCACGGGATAATGAAAGACAATATTCAGTCTCTGTCGTTGTGCCAGAACACAAAAGGATGTATTGTAATGTCCATTTCTGTATATAAACTAAAAAAAAGTCCAATATCCAGCTCCGGTTTTCGGTATATGACGTCATACGCAACGTAAAGCCCCTGAATTCATCATTGTTGTAAATAAGTTAAACATCTGATGTGGGCAGCACATGACTTTCCCTGCAGACTTATATTCACGTTCTCTTTATTTTAATTTAATTTAATTCACTTTTAATTCAATTTTCGTTCTCATTTGATAACTGGACTTATTTTCAAAGATGGCGTCGAGAAAATACGAAAAAACTAAAATATCTCGAGAACGGCTAGTCCTAGTGTAATGGAGTTGGTCTTATTCTTTTCTTCGTTAAAAATTACGTATTAAACAAGCATTTAATGGATATATTTGAGCATATGTAGTTCTTTATTTTAGATTTTGGAGATTTTTGCGGGCCATTTTGCAAAACAAGGCTAGTTATTTTTTTCCGAATCGTACCAAAATCTAATCAGCACCAGGGTGTCCCACAAGTGACATATCTACCGAATTTTGTGAAATTCGGTCCATTAGTTTTTTAGCTAGAGTGGATACAAGCTTTTGCGAGCCATTTCGCAAAAAAAGACGGGTTCTTTTATTCCGAATCGCACCCAAAACTAATCAGCACCAGATTCGCTCAAAAGTGACTTACCTACCAAATTTTATGGAATTCGGTCCATTAGTTTTTGAGTTAGACTGGATACAAAATCTGCACAGACAGACAGACACACAGACAGACAGACACAGACGTCACGCTAAAAATAGTTTTTTCGTATTCTAGAGGTTTCGAAACGTATAGATACGTCGAAAATTCGAGTTGCGATTTTCGGCATGACTCCAATACGTTCCCTATACATTACCATGTATTGCAGGGAAAGTAAAAATCTGATGTGGGCAGCACATGACTTTCCCTGCAGACTTATATCCACGTTCACTCTATTTTAATTACATTTATTTCACTTTAAATTCAATTTTCGTTCTCATTCGGTAACCGAACTTATTTTCAAAGGTGGCGTAGAGAAAATACGAAAAACTAAAATATCTCGAGAACGGCTAGTCCTAATGTAATGGGGTTAGTCTTATTCTTTCCTTCGCTAAAAATTACGTATTAAACAAGCATTTAATGGATATATTTGAGCATACGTAGTTCTTTAGTTTAGATTTTGACGATTTTTGCGAGCCATTTTGCAAAAAAAGGCAGGTTATTTTTTTTCGAATCATACCAAAATCTAATCAGCACCAGGGTGACTGACAAATGACTCATCTGCGGAATTTTGTGAAATTCGGTCCTTTAGTTTTTTAGTTAGAGTGGATACAATATTTTGCGGGCCATTTCGCAAAAATAGGCGTTTTTTTTTATCCGGAATCGTACCCAAAACTAATCAGCACCAGACTCACCCACAAGTGACTTAGCTACCAAATTTTTTGAAATTTGGTCAATTAGTTTTTTAGTTACAGTGGATACAAAATCTGCACAGAAAGACACACAGACAGACAGACAGACACACTGATGTCACGCTAAAAATGGTTTTTTCGTATTCTAGAGGTCTTGAAACGTGTAGATCCGTCGAAAACACGAGTTGCGATTTTCGACATGATTCCAATACTTTCCCTATACATTACCATGTATTGCAGGGAAAGTAATAAAAATGAGTCTATTATCCAACTTCGTTTTCAGTGTCTGTGATCATATGCAACGTAGAACTGCAGAATACTGCTTTTTATATATAGATAAAGCGTTGCCAGTTAAGAAAGAAAAGTAATCAGATTTGTTCCTTGATGTCAATTATAAGTATTACGCTTTAACAACAATGAGAAAATACTGGTCACATTCCACTAATGGAAGTGATAAAGTTACCATTAGTATATAAAAGACAGAAGCAGTTCTTGGAAGTAGAAGTGTTTGTCTCATATTCGGAACTGTGAAAGAAAAATCGGAGAAATATAGGAAAGGTATTTGGCACAATTTTACTTTTCTACCATACTTACGGTGTCTAGGAAAAGTAATTGGGTCAGAAATTGAAATGCTAGTTATTCGAGGAATTTGCACGTTTTTATTTGATTTATTTAAATACAGTGATAAGATTTATTGCGACGACCTTTAGATGACAATATATCTGCAATATTTACATACATTAAACGTGTATAAAAAATCTAATGTGGGCAGCACATGATTTTCCCTACAGACTTAAAAACATATTTCCTTTATTTCTTTAATAATTCATTGAGTTTAATTGCCCCAAATAACACTAAATTTGCATTTTTAATTCAATTTTTGTTTTTATTTGGTAATTGGACATTTTTCTGAAATCGGCGTCGAAAGCCCAGACCATCCGACTCGTCCATGGACTTAGAGTAGCAATTTGGATGGCCGGGAGAAATCGGCGTAACAAAATTGGAAGAAATCTCAAATATCTTGAGAACGGTTAGTCCTAAAGTTTAATGGAGTGTGTTATACTCTTTTCCTCGTGAAAAATTGTGTATAAAACAAGAATTTAAGTCATACATTTCAGCATAGGTAGTATTTTTTTTTTTAGATTTTGACGCTTGTTGAGGGCCATTTCGTACAAAAAGGCAGCTTGTTCTTTTCCGAATCGTACTAAAATCTAATCAGCACCAGAGTATCCCACAAGTAGCTTATCTATCAAACTTTGTGAAATTTGGTTAATTAGTATTTTAGCTAGGGTGGATACATGAAACTTTTACAGGCCATTTCGCAAAAAAAGGCGGGTTCTGTTTTTACGAATCGTACCAAAAACTAATCAGCACCAGGGTCACATCCAAGTGACTTACCTACCAAATTTTATGAAATTCAGTCCATTAGTCTTTGAGTTGGAATGGACACATGCTTTTCACAGATACACAGACAGATACACAGACAGACACACAGATAGACAGACAGACATACAGACAGACAGACACACAGACAGACACACATACAGACGTCACGCTAAAAATAGTTTTTTCGTATTCTAGAGGTGTCGAAACGTGTAGATCCGTCGAAAACTCGAGTTGCGATTTTCGACATGATTCCAATACTTTCCCTATACATTACCATGTATTGCAGGGAAAGTAAAAATGGTGTTAATTATCGATTATGTTAGTGTTAGCCCACTGGCGAATATCTTACTGGCAATATTTTTCCAGTTCAATACGAACATCCATGCCCTCAGTGGGATTCGAACCCATGTTCGTGAGATGTAGCACAGGTGCTTTGTATTCTGGTCACTGTGACTACACAACTGCACATCCTGGCACTCTAGAATACAAAACAAGAAAGATCAATCATGCATAAAGCATTGATTATGAAACACTTTCCAACTGCAATGCAATTTTATTTAAACATCTCTAAAATGCGATACATTCAGTGAAAATATTTTTAAAATTATCACAATACTACAATATTATATTTGAAAACTCCATCAAAAAACAATGAACATTATTCAAATGACGTCATTGAAATATAAATCGCCTGACTCTCTATGAAAAAGCAGTAAGAATTTCATTCATAAACTTTTATTCTATTCCTTTCATTCATCACAATACTACAATAATTTATTTTACTTAGAAACTTAAACCCATGGAGGTGTGTAAAAGTAATTTAACTCTGTGATTAAAACTTCACCGAAAAAGTCTGCTATAAAATCGTTTGTTCTCTATGTGAAATCAATGACTGTTTCATTCATATCAACTATATTGCAGACTCCATGAGCTAAATAATTTTGTGTTAAAGAAATGCAGCAATTCTTATGCAACTCATTCTACATCTTTCAGTATTTACATTCTCTATAAAAGAAAATTAGGCTTCGTTGTAGAAATAATCAAAGTTGGATGATCATTTAAACTGAAATATATTGTAATTGAGTTGTTTCAGAACATTAATGCACAGAAATTAAGAAAAAATAAAGCGGTTTAAGACAGATACAACACTAAATACGAATTAAAAGGAACTTTAAAAATCACGATTTTGATACAAGATGGATGACATATTTTATCTTGAAGTGGGTCACGCGATCTCTTCATATAATGGTCACGTGATCTCTTCATGTAAAGGGTGTAATTATCATTTTAATTTTTATTTAAAAAACTACTGAATATATATTGCTGATATTTTTTTTATATATTTTATGGGATAATTTGAATATTTTCTAAAACTTTCGAAGTTTGTGAATTTTAAATTCGCTTAAAAAATGTTTGAAGAATTAGGTCCCATAGGGTTCAATGTATTGCATTTTTTCAACCCGGGCTCAATCCAAAACTAATTGTGCGATATTATTCATTTATATTCCCATAGGTCCCACAGACCGTCTGAACAACGTACTAAAATTTCATTTTGATAAAGTCATTTTTACGGCAGTTATCGTGCTAACGGACAGACAGAATGAACAAAGTCATAAACACTCTTCAACTATATTGTAAAGTGTTAAAAGAGAAAAATGAAATATGTTGAGAATAGTTAGTTTTAGATGAAGTTGGTCTTTATATGTGCCATATGAAAGGAGTTGGAAAGCTTTATATATTGTTATATTGTTACACATTATTTATAGTTTATATATATATATATTATTACACATTATTTATAGTTTATACATATATTATTACACATTATTTATTATTTATACATATATTATTGCGCATTACTTATAGTTTATACATATATTATTACACATTATTTATAATTTATACATATATTATTACACATTATTTATAGTTTACACATATATTATTACACATTAGTTATAATTTATACCTTATATTGCAGATTATTTATCATTTCTTTATCTTCTATTATGTATATTGAATGCTATAAAATATATTCAATCTATAGTGTAAAATTATAGAAAGACTATTATAGTAAGAATAATTACTTACATAATTAGAATATTATATGTTCAAGTTTTATTAGTACATATTTTCCCTATAATGCGTGGTAATGCATAGGGAAGGTATTGGATTCGTGTCGAAAATTGGGACTCGGGTTATCGCCTAATTTACACGTTTCAAGCATTCTAGAAGACGAGAAACTTACTTTAACGTGGCGTTTGTGTGTATACATGTGTGTGTATGTGTGTTTGTATGTTTGTCTGTGAAATAAATATATGTATCAAATTCATCTCAAAAAATATTATAAAATTTAGTAAGTGCCTTTGGGTTACCCTGGTGCTGATTAGATTTTAGTATAATTTTGAAAATAGAACCTGATTAATGGCTTGTAAAAATATAAAAAATTTGGTAAGGAAAAAAATATACATCCTCAAATGTTTTAATTAAATGCTTGTTTCATACGCAATTTTTGACGATGAAAACAATGAGATCAGCACATTAATTACTTCATAAAGAACCAACCGTTAGCGAGATATTTTAATTTTTTGAAAATTTTGGCAAAGACGTTTGAGAATATGTGTAGTTGCCGAATGAAAATGGAAATGAAATTAAAACTCCAAGTTCTGTGTTATTTTACTATCCATGTTATTTTGTTCAGTTTTACTGGCATCAGCTTTTTTTTTTCTATTTGACGATATCCTTAAAATGTTATAACTACCATAAATAATTTTATACGGAATTTTACATAAAGTAAATTTTCCCTTTTCTGATAATTCATCTGACAATCGTACTCACAGACTACTATATTCTGTGATCGTACTTTTCCAGTACACTGTTGTGAATAATGGCGGCTTTCAAGAAATTAAAATACAGTAACACTGACTAATATTATACAGACCTGCCACTCTCGGTAGTTTCGTTTTTGCGGCGGCCATTAGAGATAGACCAAAACGAGGGTTGGCGCGCTCTTGGCGATGGTCTGGTTTGGGTCCAAGACGATTTTCAATGTTATAACCCTATTTCGCTCGACGAAAACTTAGAACAACAGACTAGCGTGGTTTGAGTATCGTGAAAAAGGATTATTTGTTAAGTGTTTAGATCATTTCATAGAAATCGATTGCCAAAAAAAACCTGGTTGCGTTACAGGGTATGTAATTTATTTTTATTAAAATTGAAATAATTTTAGTTATCACCATCCTACATACGTGTTCATTATAAGTATACACGTGCTCATAAGTATACACGTGTTCATATAAGTATACATGTGTTCATCATACGAAATTAGTGCTGTGTTATTACTGCCGGATTAGACTAAATTCTAAGAGGTAGTGGTTAGTATTAGTTAAAAAATATTTTCCGTATTTTTATAAAATGTGAAATAATTGATATTTGGATAGCTTTTTCTTAGTTGAATGTGATATTGTATGTGTATATATTTATGTAAATTTTTTTTTAAGTGCCTTATGGTGGAAAATTCACCCCCCCCCCCTCCTCGGGTAATTAATGATTGAGTTCCACAACTTCGATAGTGCATTTATGTAAATTTTATATTTACTATATGAATATTTTTATATTTAAAAAAAAAAGTCCATTATCAGTATCCCAGAATAAATTAAGGATCAAGTAATTAACGATCAACACGCTAGTATACTTTTTAGACTGAAAATATTATATAATATTTCAGTCTTTTGAGTATGTTAGCTTGTAATTTTTTGTGCATTATGTTTTATAGTGAGACAATGCAATGTATCCATTTTTTAATCTATTTTATGATTATTTGAATTAAATATATAACTATGTTTATCTAAATTTACTTAAACTAATGTATATATTTATGTTGCAGATTAATGTATTTTTAAATCCTGATCATTTCTATAGTTTCAAAAATTATAAAAGTACAGTCCTCAACATTTTGTTCACAAAAAAAAAAAAAAATCGCCAAGCGAGCGATAACGCGCCAAATCTGGCAGACGTATTTTGTTTACATCGTAGTTCCGTTGGTCCAACTTACGAGCTCTAGTGTCTATGCGACATCCCATGTTAAAAATGTTGCCATAGGGTCCTATGGGAGTGAACCTTCTGAATATAGTATTCTGTGTACAGTAATACATGTAAGCGTCAACCGGGAACTATTTCCTTTCATATCTTTTTATCTTGTAACCTTGCTCTAGCAGCACGCAGTGAATCACGTGATATTATGTACGACGCTTGATGTTAGGATAAATTTTGGGTTTATTACCATGTAATTTAATAAACCTTTGTTAATTTATGCCAGAATGTTATTCATTAAAATTCTTCTGCCTGATACATCCCTTACAATTCAGAAGTGGGATTGACGTCGATAATTTGTTTTGATCTGGCATATCGTCTTACGTTTGTGTTTAATGGACATAAGAATAATATTTGAAGTTTCGTTTCCGATGAACGTTTGTGTTTCTAAAAACACACCGATGAGGCGAGCAGACTGCTAATCTACTGCTATGATGAAAACTGTCATGGCAAGGTAAATACATGCTTTTGAGTAATTTCGATTTGGATGTAAAGTATTGCGATGTTGGTGTAGTTTAAAATGCAGTGATATGATGCTCAGTTTTGATTAGAAAATAGTTTTTATTTGATACTGTATTGTATATATTGATGTAATAAGAAGCAACGAAAATGAGAAAATTTCCTCATTAATTTGGAACGTTTTTTTTTTCTCATATCTTTTACAGTCGGAAAGCAGAGAAAAAAAAAAGCGTTTCACATATAAAGCAGAACAGAGAGCTTTTCAGAATTAACAATCAACGTTTCGTATAATTAGAGATCTGAAATTAAATCTCTTTTGAGTTTCTGGCTAATGGTTTTTCTTTCACTGTTTAAAAGCATAACTCCCCTTTCTTCCTTTCCCTTTTGTTCAAAACTTACTTAGTGTGAGCTTCGAAAGTGTTTGATTCTTTTGCTGTAATAGGAACTTTTTGTTTTCCATTCAAAAAGCTCATTCAATACATTATTACTTTCTTTACAACACGTGGGTATCCACGTGGTAATGTATAGAAAACCAACTGGAATCGTGTCGAAAATCGCAACTCGAGTTTTCGACGGATCTATACGTTTTGGGACCTCTAGAACACGAAAATCCATTTCAGCGTGACGTTTGTGTGTGTGTTTGGGTGTATGTCTGTGCAATGTATGTATCCACCCAAATTTAAAAACTAATGGACCAAGTTTCATAAAATTTTGTTGGTAAGTCACTTGCGGATGACACTTGTGCTCATTAGATTTTGGTACGATTCGGGATAAAAGTATCTGCTTCTTTTGCGAAATAGCCAGCAAAAATTGCCTGCATCCACTCTAGCTCAAAAACTAATGGACCGAATTTCACAAAATTCGGTAGATAAGTCGCTTGTCGGTTACCCTGGTGCTGATTAGAGTTTGGTACGATTCGGAAAAAATAACCTGCTTATTTTTGCAAAATGGCCTGCAAAAATCGTCAAAATCTGAAATAAAAAACTACGTATGCTCAAATGTATACATTAAATGCTTGTTTTATACGTAACTTTTAACGCAGAAAATAATAAGACTAACCCCATTACAATAGGACTAGCCGTATTCGAGATATTTTAGTTTTTTTGTATGTTCTCAACGCCACCTTTGAAAATAAGTCCAGTTACCAAATGAGAACGAAAATTGAATTAAGAGTGAATTAAATTTAATTAAAATAAAGAGAACTTGGATATAAGTCTGCAGGGAAAGTATTTACTCGAACTCAAAAACTAATGTACCAAATTTCCCAAAATTTGGAAGATAAGTTACTTGCAGGTTATCCAGGTGCTGATTATATTTTGATTCGATTTGGAAAAACAAAACCGTCTTTTTTTTTTTTTTTTTTTTTCCCCCTGAAAAATGTCCCTCAAAAATCTTTAAAATCTGAATCATGGTACGCTGCGTATGCTCAAATGTATCAATTAAATGTTTGTTTTACCCGTATTTTTGTGATGATAAAAAGAATAAGACTAACCCCATTACTTTAGTATTAGCCGTACTCGAGATATGTTGGTTTATTTGCATTTTTCATATGTCGCCTTTGAATATACGTGCATTTACCAAATGAAAACGAAAATTGAATTGAAATTGCAAATTCAGTGTCATTCCAAATAAGTATGCGTGTTATTTTGTGCAATAAAACTCAATTTAATGTATAATTAAAGAAATAAAGAAAACATTTCTTTAAGTGTGTAAGGAAAGTCATGTGCTGTCTGCATCAGATTTTTTTTTAGTGTGATGTCTGTATTCGTGTCTGAATGTCTGTCTGTACAATGTTTATAACCACTCTAGCTTAAATGCTAATCTACCAAATTTCATTAAATTTGGTAGATAAGCCACTTTTGGCTTACCCTGGTGCTAAATTTTGGCAATATTCGAAAGAAAAAAAAAAGAACCTGTCCTTTTTTTAAAAAAAATGGCCCAGAAAAATCGCATTTATCCACTCAGCCTAAAGAACTTTTAACTGACGAAGCAGAAAAGAGAGCTTCTCAGAATCATCAATCCACGTTTCGTATAATAAGAGATCTGAAATTAAATCTCTTTTGAGTTTCTCGCTAATGGTTTTCTTTCAGTGTTTAAAAGCATAACTCCCCTTTCTTCCTTACCTTTCTGTTCAAAACTTATTTTGTGTGAGCTTCGAAAGTGTTTGACTCTTTTGCTATAGTAGGAACTTTTTTTTTTTCCATTCAAAAAGCTCATTCAATACATTATTACTTTCCCTACAGCATGTGGTAATGTGTAGAGAACCCACTGAAATCATGTCGAAATTGGCAACTCGAGTTTTCGACGGATGTACACGTTTTGGGACCTTTAGAACACGAAAATACTATTTTTAGCGTGACGTCTGTGTGTGTGTCTGTGTGTCTGTCTGCGCAATGTATGTATCCACTCTAACTCAAAAACTAATGTACCAAATTTTATAAATTTTTTTGGTTAGTCATTTGCAGGTGATCCTTGTGCTAATTGGATTTTGGTACGATTCGGGATAAAAGTACCTGCTTCTTTTGCGAAATAGCTCGCAAAAATTGTATGTATCTACTCTAACTCAAAAACTAATTTACCAAATTTCCCAAAATTTGGTAGATAAGTTACTTATAGATTGTCCTGGTGCTGTTTATATTTTAGTTCGATTCGGCCTTTTTCTTTTTTTTCCCCTGGAAAATGGCCTTTCAAATTTAAGACATGGTATATCACGTATGCTCAAATGTATCAATTAATTGCTTGTTTTACCTGTATTTTGTGATGATAAAAAGAATAAGACTAACCCCATTACTTTAGGATTAGCCGTACTCGAGATTTGTCATTTTTTTCGCATATTTCATATGCCGTCTTTGAGTTTACGTGCATTTGCCAAATGAAAACGAAAATTGAAATGAAAATGCACATTCAGTGTCTTTTTCAAAGAAGTATGCGTATTATTTTGTGCAATAAAACTTAATTTAATGTATAATTAAAGAAATGAAGAGAAATTTACTTTAAGTGTGTAAGGAAAGTCATGTGCTGTCCGTATCAGATTTTTTTTTTAGTGTGATGTCTGTGTTCGTGTCTGAATGTCTGTCTGTACAATGTTTATAACCACTCTAGCTAAAAAGCTAATTGACCAAATTTCATAAAATTTGGTAGATAAGTCACTTGTGGCTTATCCTGGCGCTGACTAAATTTTAGCAACATTAAAAAAAAAATCTGTTGTGGGCAGCACATGACTTTCCTTATATAATGCAATGTATTTACTACTTTTACAGTTAAAAAAATGTTATTCTTAGATACTTAAATTCTTTCCAAGATATTGAATTTTCTTCAATTAGTCGTCATTCTCATTGATTTAGCGTCATTTTTATCCATTTGGCGAGATTTTTGTTAATTTGGCAACAATTAAAAAAGTCGCCAAGTTGGCGACATTTCGCCAAATTTGTCGTCAAAATTCCGCCAAGCGTTATGGACAAAGAAAGAAGTTATTCTTACAGCAGATAAATAACTATTGGCGTTCAAATACAAAAGTATTACTCAAAGTATCTTTTTTCATGAATGGAACGAGCTAGATCCACGAGAATGATGTCACCCAATTTATCGCATGGTGTTACACATGAAAAGTGAACATGCTTCTCAATAGGAAATATTTTTTTTTTATTTTATATAACTTTTTGATAATTTTTTTGAAAAATGTGCAATATCTCGAGAACGGTTCATGTTAGCGTTCTAAAATTTATGTCAATCATTACATAAGAAATGTCTATTTGTGTAACTTAATTAGCAGTTTTGATTTTTTGATGTCTTTTCAAAATTTCACTCGATAATTTAGGGGGGGGGGGTTCTGAACATTCGATTGCGTATAAAAACAATAGGCTTCCAGTGTTCACGAATTGTGATTTTTGTACCAAATTTCGTTCGAATCGGTCCATTCGTTCGTCAGTTATCGTTTCCACAGTCTCACTGACACACACACACACACACACATACACATACTTTCACACACACACACACACACACACACAGATATATATCACTTCAAAAATGTTTGATTCGTGATCAGGGATGCTTGAAACGTGCTCTCCCGTCGAAAACTCGAATTCGAGTTTTCGACCCCGTCACAATAGTAAAAAAAAGGAAAGTAAAAAAAAGAACTAGCCCCCTTATTTAAAAAATGGTCCGGAAAATTCGCATTTTTCCTCTCAGGCTAAAGAAACTAATTGATCAAATTTCACAAAATTTGGTAGTCAAGTAAGTCACTTGTAGGTTACTCTGGCGCTGATTAGATTTGATTTTCGAACAATTAAAAAAAATTGTAGGTATGTCCTTTGTGTATAACCCTATTGCTTATTAGTTTTTGGTAATATTCGGGATAAAAGAACCCGCCTTTTTTGCGAAATGACCTGCAAAAATCTCTTGTATCCACTCTAGCTAGAAAACTAATTAACCAAATTTCACAAAATTTGGTATATAAGTCACCTGTGGGATATCCTGGAGCTGATTAGATGTTGATTCGGTAAAGAAGAACCCACCTTTTCCACGAAATGGCCCGCAAAAATCGCCGAAATCTAAAATAAAAGACTACGTATGCTCTAATGTATCAGTTACATATTTGTTTTAATGTAATTTTTGTCTACGAAAAGAATAACACCATTTCCATTATAATGTAAGTATCCCTGAAATTTAATATGACGTTTTTGAGGTGATGTCTTTGCGTATATGTACATTTGAACATTTATTTTGTGTGTATGTGTGCGTGTATGTGTGTTTGTGTGTTAGTGCGTGTGCCTGTGAGTCTGTGGATGCGATGTCCCACGAGAAATTGAAGAGTTTAGAAAGTAATTTAAACGATAATTACGGTACATGAATACTGGAACTGTATACCCTTTCTCACAATATTCGTATGAATATTTGAAAAAAAAAATCTGATGTGGGCAGCACATGACTTTCCTTATACAATGCAATGAATTTACTACTTTTACAGCAAAAAAATAGCTTATTCTTATAGTAGATACTTATATTATTTTCAAGATATTGAATTTTCGTCAATGAGTCGTCATTTTCATTGATTTAACGTCATTTTTAACCATTTAGCGAGATTTCGTTAATTTGGCCATATTTATAAAAGTCGCCAAGTTGGTGACATTCCGCCAAATTCGTCGCCAAAATCTCGCCAGGTGTTATGGAAGGAGAAATAAGTTATTCTTACTGCAGATAAATGACTATTGGCGTTCAAATACAAAAGTAGTACTCAAACTATTTTTTTCTCATGAATGGAACGAGCTAGATCCACGAGAATGATGTTACCAAATTTATCGCATGGTATTACATATGAAAAGAGAACAAGTTTCTCAATGGGAAATATTTTTTTTTATTTTATATGACTTTTTGATAATTTTTTTGAAAAATGTGCAATATCTCAAGAACGGTTCATGTTAGCGTTCTAAAATTTATGTCAATCGTTTTCTAATGAAAAAGTACAAAAGAAATGTGTACTTGCGTAACTTTATCAGCGGTTTTGATTTTTTGACGATTTTTTCAAAATTTCACTCGAAAATTTAAGGGGAATCTGACCATTCGATTGCGTATAAAAACAATAGGCTTCCAGTGTTTACGGATTGTGATTTTTGTACCAAATTTCGTTCGAATCGGTCCATTCGTTCGTCAGTTATCGTCTCTACAGACTCACTAACACACACACACAGACATCACTTCAAAAATGTTTGATTCGTGATCAGGGATGCTTGAAACGCGCTCTCCCGTCGAAAACTAGAATTCGAATTTTCGACCCCGTCACAATACTTTCCTTATTATATATTATGCATATAAGGAAAGTAATATCAGTAAAAAAAAATAGGACCTTGAATAATGATAAATAAATAATAATTTCAACTGTGAATTTTCATTGGAAAATGGAAACCACAAACGTTAAATCGGTAGGATGAACCGTTCTCGAGAAACTGCACTTTTTTTTCAAATACTAACATTATTGAGTAGCACAAGCTTGTGAACCAAAGTCCTAAAACATCCCAAATAATTCGTAATAAAGGATTTCTAATTGTGGAAGGACCATGGATGGAAATGTGATTATACCAGATTGTATATAAGTTATTGCAGCTCCTGTAGTGTGCATTTGAAAAAGTCTGGAATACACTTGGCAAGGCAACACAGCGAGGTAGAAGAAAATGGCACAATATCAAAATTATACAGTTTATAAATAGTAGAAAATGACACTCAATAGATTATATGAGGCATTTATTTCACACAATTTGGTTTTAGGAGAAATGCTGCCATATTCAGGTTGGATAAAATAAGCAGCATATTCAAGTACAAGAATCTTTCTTTAATCTTTATGAATACTTTTCAAAATGACTTGTTATTGAGAGTGCATATTTCAATTCGAGAAAGACTTCACTTACTTTGACAAGTATTACATGTACCGACTTCTCGGTACTTTTCGTTGCGTAGGAACACGATGCAGAATTTTATTCTAAATGTCATAGTAGAAAACCTAATGTATACACCTAACGTAAATGTCTACACCTAATGTAAATGTATGCACCTAATGTTATGAAACAGTGGCATAATAAATCTTTTTTGCCCATCATGTTAAGTTGGTATGTGGCTAATCATTTATACACGTGTAAATAAATTCATTTTGTTTCTTCAATTTTCTCAATCTATTTCAATGTATAGCATACTGGGATGTCTAATAACCTTTCTTTCACAGTAACAAGGCTAGTAAATAAAATGTGCTATTTGAAGGTGTTGTATTGTAGTCACCCCCTGACTATTTTACAATCACGTCATTTTCAATCCCTTGTTCGTCATACCATTTTTTAAGAATTTTCGCCTCAAATTATAACGGCTGTATCCTGATCCTTCATATTGCTGACTAGCAGTCCCTTGAGTATTTTTCTGGTTAAAAATTGAACTATTTTGTTTATTATGGATACTTTACTATTTCTTTTCCAATATTCTACGTTCATTCATCTTTATTACACACACACACACACACACACATATGTATATATATATATATAACAACAACAACAAAATACCAATGGTCTCTAGGGCTTTTTTATATATAAAGGATAATATTGAAAAGTCGCCAAATAAAGCTTTGTCAATGAATGCAATCTCGGAAACAAATTGCCTGTTTGGCGCTTTATCACGTATTCAAAAAACTGTCTACTGATGCGTTTAGTGAAGAAGTCAGTTTCTTCGTCAAATCCATTAGCCGGTAACATGCGTGACGTCACGGTTGTTATGGCAACTGGGCGTGGGATTGAAGAAGTAACGAGTTTTATGGCCAGAATTTTACCTTACTGATAGATTTGCATTAATAGGGCTTCGAATGCAGACATTCGTGTTACAATCAAAATTAAAATGTTGCATTCATTTTTTTCAGTGTGTGCAATAGCAAACTGTGATTTCAAGTACGAGTATATTGTAGAAATAAATTTCATTTATTGTATATTGTAGAAAAAAATTTCATTTATTGTATATTGTAGAAATAAATTTCATTTATTGTATATTGTAGAAATAAATTTCATACATTTCAATTCACACACATATGGTATGCAAACTTTAACGTAAGGAATTCTTCCAAGCTCTCTCACGTTCTATCATAATGGTTTTATAAACAAGTAAAGGGTTGAAAGAGAAAGAGAAAAATAACACATTTCAACTTCGTTTTATGCGACTTTCCTTTTCGTGTTTCAATGTTACTGTTTCTTGTTTATAATCTTTTTTATTTTCAAAGAAACCGCGTAATATTATATAGTTAAAATAATTACTTTTATTTTTAATCAACGATATTTATCTTTAATGCACATAAACTTTAATGCGCAGTTTGCGTATGAGTTAATTCAAATTAATAAATTGTTAAAGAAACAGAGCTCCAAAATATTGTTTTCCCAAGTACACCAAAGTTCTGAATCTTTACTTTTATCAAGATCTTGCGAACAGGAAAATGACGGCACTAAATTGCACAAAATATCATTAACAGAACACATACTTTTATCCCACAGGTCAAAATATAACAGGTGACACAACAGAACAACAACAAAAAAAAAATCTGATGTGGGCAACACATGACTTTCCTTATATAATGTAATAAATTTACTACTTTTACAGTAAAAAAATAGGTTTTTCTTATAGTAGATACTAATATTCTTTCCAAGGTATTGAATTTTCGACAATTGGTCGTCATTTTCATTGATTTAGCGTCATTTTTATCCATTTGGCGAGATTTTCGTTAATTTGGCAACATTTCAAAAAGTCGCCAAGTTGGCGACATTTCGCCAAATTCGTCGCCAAGCGTTATGGACGAAGAAATAAGTTGTTCTTACAGCAAATAAATGACTATTGGCGTTCAAATACAAAAGTATTACTCAAAGTATCTTTTTTCATGAATGGAACGAACTAGATCCACGAGATTGATGTCACCCAATTTATCGCATGGTATTACATATGAAAAGTTATCATGTTTCTCAATAGGAAATATTTCTTTTTCATTTTATATGACTTTTAATATTTTTTTGAAAAATGTGTAATATCTCGAGAACGGTTTATGTTAGCGTTCTAAAATTTATGTCAATCGTTTTCTAATGAAAAATTACATAAGAAATGTCTAATTGCGTAACTTTATTAGTGGTTTTGATTTTTTGACGATTTTTTCAAAATTTTATTCGAAAATTTAGGGGGATTCTGAACATTCGATTATTATAAAAACAATAGGCTTCCAGTGTTTACGGATTGTGATTTTTGTACCAAATTTGGTTCGAATCGGTCCATTCGTTCGTCAGTTATCGTCTCCACAGTCTCACTGACACACACACACACACACATACTTTCACACACACACACACACAGACATCACTTCAAAAATGTTTGATTCGTGATCAGGGATGCTTGAAACGTGCTCTCCCGTCGAAAACTCGATTTCGAATTTTCGACCCCGTCACAATACTTTCCTTATACATTATGTATATAAGGAAAGTAAAAAATCCAATGGTCTCTAGTTTTTCTTTTTCTAAGGATAATATGGAAAAGTCTCCAACTTATGCTTTGTCAATGAAAGCAATTTCGGAAACAAATTGCCTTTTTGACGTTTTATCACGTATTTTAAAAAAACTGTCTGCTGATGCGTTTGGTGAAGAAGTCTATTTTCTTTATCAAATTCATTAGCCGGTAACATGCGTGACGTCACGGTTGTTATGGCAACTGGGTGTGTGATTGAAGAAGTAACGAGCTTTATCGCCAGAATTTTACCTTACTGATAGATTTGCATTAATAGGGCTTGGAATGCAGACATTCGTGCTAAAATCAAAATTAAAATGTTGCATTCATTTTCTTCAGTGTGTGCAATAACAAACTGTGGGTTCAAGTACGAGTATATTGTAGAAATCAATTTAATTTATTGTATATTGTAGAAATAAATTTCATACATTTTAATTTTAATACGTGGAGTGCTTCTTCACCAACTGCACCTAAATAGCCGCCACTGCGCAATATAACAGACATATTGACAGTTGGTAATGCTACAAGTCGTTTTGCGAGATGCCTGTGTTATTTTTGTTAGCCACTGAGATCATGTATTTATGTTTCTAAAATCCTCAAATATACGCTATTGATATTAAGCGTCCAATAGCCGGTGGATTTGTGCCAGTATTTAGCTATTCTAGAATAAAATTTGCTTTTGAAATTTTATTGAGAGTGTGTGGCCGTCTATTTTTGGAGCGATGCCCATCTGTCTGTCTGTCTGTCGTCTGTTTGTGGTTGATATTTTGTGCGTACGACAACTGCTACAAATATTAATGGAATTTCACGAAATTTTATATTCAGCTTTGTGAACGAAAAATCTAAAACTTGATAGATTTTCTTTTTAAATCGAGGAAGAACTTCGAAGACAAATGTATTCGAAATTTTATATTTTCTTAACATAGCAGCATAGGACAAAATTTGACATAGTTATACATAGGGGATATTACTTATGCTTCCATGATCTGAAACCCAATAGTATCAATAATTTTAGCGAAAGATAGCCGCGATACGATTTTTGTGCTCGTGGCGTAATTAGCCCTCCTGGGGGTGGGGTCAAGTTACTCACCCGAGGGGGTACATTATTAAACTTGGTATCAACCGAAAAATTTTTAAGCTCTTTAACATGAAGGGTAACATGCTGTAATTGTAACCATTTGGTAGAGCAATACATATTTCTCAAATTGTTTCATGTAAAATTTGAAAAAAGAAAAAAACAAACAAGCCTTTTATAAAATTGATTTTTATATGAGGAACTCGAGGTGAGCTATATTCCAGTTAATTTAATAAAAGTGATGATACAGTTAGGATGATAATCTTATATTAATATGGTTGAACTAATTATCTTACACCGTTACAAAGTGAACATGGGTGAAAAATGGTTTGAATCGAAAATGTAGTGAATCGAATGCGAGTTTTTGGTGCATTAAAACGTTTAGAGCTCCAAAGAAGCCAAATTAAATATTTTCAGTGTACTAGCCATGTGAGTGTATGTAAATATGTTTGTCTGTAAATGCACCTTAGCTCAGAAATTATCTGCTCCATTATCATTAAGTTTGTCGGTCAAATTATACATTTCCTCATTGGTGATAAGATTTTGATATAAAAAAGAAACACGGAAAGGGTTCTGCTATAAATGTTCCACAAAAATTGATAAAACTGAAATTAGATACTAAAGTGCTTTGAAAGAATATATAATATGGGGGAAATTGATAGTGACCTTTGCTATGGTACTGATGATCTTGATTTCAAAATAGCTTATATTAATAAACCTGAACCAGTTATTTTTTAATGCATCTGCGATTCTAATATGTTGCTAACTTAAATAAAAATCTGATGTGGGCAGCACACGACTTTCCCTGCAGACCTATATCCACATTCTCTTTATTTTAATTAAATTTAATTCACTTTTAATTCAATTTTTGTTCTCATTTGATAACTGAACATATTTTCAAAGGTGGCGTAGAGAAAATACTAAAGAACTAAAATATCTCGAGAACGGCTAGTCCTAGTGTAATGGGGTTGATCTTATTCTTTTCTTCGTTAAAAATTACGTATTAAACAAGCATTTAATGGATATATTTGAGCATACGTAGATTTTTATTTTTTTACATATTAGAGATTTTTGAAGGCCATTTTGCAAAAATCAAATCACAGTGATCTTCGACACAGACAAATCACAACGTTGACCATCCGTTACAGACAATCACTTATCTGGTTTACAAGAAATCGCCGAGATCTAGACTTGAATCACCTTCGCTTATTGTTTTACTTTAAGTGGTTTATAGGCATAACCGGCTTTTCTTTTGCCGTTCTTTCGCGAACTAAGTTCTTTTCACATACAAATCACGACAGATATCTCCAAATACTGTCAAATTACAACGGAGATATTTCGATACAGACAAATCACAACAGATATCTTTCGATACAGACAAATCACAACAGAGATCCTCAATCAGGTTTCCAAGAAATCGCTGAGATATGGACATGAACCACATTTCAGTCCTTCGCTCTTGGTTTTACTTTAAGTGTTTTATAGGCATAATTGGTTTTTCTTTTGCCGTTCTTTCGCGAACTAAGTTCTTTTCATAGACAAGTCACCACAGATATCCCCAAATACTGTCAAATTACAACAGAGATCTTTCGATACAGACAAATCACAACAGATATCTTTCGATACAGACAAATCATAACAGAGATCATCAATCTGGGTTTCAAGAAATCGCTGAGATCTGGACTTGAACCACATATCAGTCCTTCGCTCTTGGTTTTACTTTAAGTGTTTTATAGGCATAACCGGTTTTTCTTTTGCCGTTCTTTCGCGAACTAAGTTCTTTTCACAGACAAATCACCTCAGATATCTCCAAATACTGTCAAATTACAACAGAGATCGTTCGATACAGACAAATCACAACAGATATCTTTCGATACAGAAAAATCACAGCAGAGGTCATCAATCTGGTTTTCAAGAAATCGCTGAGATCTAGACTTGAACCACTTTCAGTCCTTCGTTTATGGTTTGCAAAACTGATGGTTTTCTTTTCATAATTTTTCTCCATTTCCTTTGAAGTAAGCTTAGTAAGGATCCGACTCAATAGCTTTAGTAATGGCTTTTTGCCCTCCATTCAAAAATATCGTTCCAATTTCTCCAGTAAAATGTTTCCACTAGGTTTGATTTAATAGTGTTGAAGAAAGAAATCGCTGTCATGAAAGTGCGTAGTCTTTGCTGACTAACAGTATTTACGATATAAAATACACCATTTTTACTTTAAACGTATTTTTTCCCTTAATATTTCTGAATTTGAGTTTTCGACAAAAAATCGCATTTCTGTAAGATCTGATATTAGCAGATTTTGAACACTATCTAAAAAATACCATGGGTGAGTGGTGTGAAGTGGGGTGAGAAGGCATAGATCGCATGATAACTAAAGAAAGAATGTTTTTTCCTCTCGCCAAATTGTACATGATAAATAATGTTTTCACTCTCGCCAAATTTCACATTATAAATAAATAATGGTTTTACTCTCGCCAAATTTCACATGATAAATAAAGAAGGAATGTTTTTGCTCTCACCAAATTGTACATGATAAATAAATAATGTTTTTACTCACGCCCAATTTCACATGATAAATAAAGAAAGAATGTTTCTACTCTCACCAAATTGTACATGATAAATAAATAATGTTTTTACTCTCGTCAAATTTCACATAATAAATTAAGAAAGAATGTTTTTCTCTCGCCAAATTTCACATGATAAATAAAGAAAGAATGTTTTTACTCTCGCTAAATTATACATGATAAATAAATAATGTTTTTACTCTCGCCAAATTTCACATGATAAATAAAGAAAGAATATTTTTACTCTCGCCAAATTTCACATGATAAATAATGTTTTTACTCTCGCCCACTTTCACATGATAAATAATGTTTTTACTCTCGACAAATTTCACATAATAATTAAAGAAAGAATGTTTTTACTCTCGCCAAATTTCACATGATAGTTAATAAAATAAGGTTTTTCCTCTCGACAAATTTTACATGCAGATGCATAAAAAGAAAAAAAACCTGGGTTTTGATAGATTTGTTTTAATCCCCATGTTAGAACTAGAATTATTCGAATTTACTATCAGAACTTCGCAGAACAACAATTGTATTATAGACGATACAGGTAGATGATAGGTTGAAATTTCTTATATATAAAAGGTATGTCAATAATAAATGATAAAGCAATGAAAAATGCAGTACACTTGTATTGTATAGTATCATAAGTAGTTATAAGGGATGACAAACCGATAAAATTCATTTTGTTCCATCAAAGCGCCGTATAATCAATGAAACAAGAAAGATTAATCATGCAAAAAGTATTATTTATGAAACACTTTCCAACTGTGCAATATTATTTAAACATCTCTGAAATATAATACTTCAACGGTGATATATTTTAAATAATCACAGTACTACAATAATTTGTTTCACTTAAAAACTTAGAACTTCATCAAAACAGTCAGTGTTATAAAATCGTCTGCTTCTCTATGTAAAATCAATGAATATTTCATTCATATCAGTTATATTCCAGATTCCAGAGCTAAATAATTTTGCGTTAAAAAATCAGCATTTCCTATACAACTCATATTACAATCGTTTGATTTGTTTACATTATGCATCCGTTAAAATTAGCCTTCGTTGAAGAAATAATCAAAGTTTAGTGACCATTTAAAATAAAAAATATTGTAATTGCGTAGACACAGAATTTAGATACACAGATGATATGCAAAAATAAAGTGGTTCAGGACGCATGCAACACTAAATATAAATATAAACATTCCTTGAAAATCACGATTTTCATTAAGCGGGAAAAAAAAATGGACGCCATATTTTATTTTGCAATAAGTCAAGTGATCTCTTTAAATAATATGGGTGTAATTATTATTTAAATTTTTATTCAAAAAACCACTTAACGTATTTTATGAAATTTCTTTTACACATTTTACGTGATAATTTGAATTTCAACTCCAAAGCAATTTGTGAGTTTTAACTCCACTAAAAAAATGTTTGGAAAATTAGGTCCCATAGGGTTCAATGTATTTCATTTTTTCAACCCGGGTTCAATCCAAAAGCAATTGGGTCTTATTATTCTTTTACATTACCATGTCACCCCACAGACCCAACCACATACTAAAATTTCATTTTGATAAAGTCATTTTTACGGCAGTTATCGTGCGAACGGACAGACAGACAGAATGAACAAAGTCATTAACAATTTACAAGTATGTTGAAAAGTGTTAAAAACATGCCATTGTTACACATTTTATAATATATATTCTACTTAGGTACCTTTGATAAAAATACTGTTCATAAAAAATATACCCGCGCTTATGCTAAAAAAATGCAGACCCAGTTTTAGCTTGAAAATAATGAACAGTTTATTTCATAATTTTTTTTTTACTTTCCCTGCAATACATGGTAAGTATAAGGAAAATATTGGAAACATACCGAAAATCACAACTCGAGTTTTCGACGGATCTACAAGCTTCGAGACCTCTAGAATACGAAAAATCATTTTCAGCGCGACGTCTGTGTGTGTGTCTGTGTGAGTTCAATGTGTCGAAAACCCAGACCATCCGTCTCGTCCGAAGACTTAGAGAAAGTGAGTTCAATGTGTGTAACTGTCTGTCTGTCTGAGCAGATTTTGTATCCACTCTAACTAAAAATCTAATGGACCGAATTTCGTAAAATTTGGTAGGTAGTCACTTGTCGGCGAATCTGGTGCTGATTAGTTTTGGGTACGCTTCGTGATAAAAGAACCCGCCTTTTTTCGCGAAATGGCCCGCAAAAATTGCCTGCATCCATTCTAGCTGAAAAACTAATAGACCGAATTTCACAAAACTCGGTAGATAAGTCTCTTGTGGGTCATCCTGGTGCTGATTAGATTTTGGTACGATTCGGGGAAAAGTAACCTGCCTTTTTTTTGTAAAATGGCCCGCAAAAATCGGCAAAATCTAAGATAAAAAACTACGCATGCTCAAATATATCCATTAAATGCTTACTTTATACGTAAATTTTAACAAAGAAAATATTAAGACCAACTCCATTACACTGGGACTAGCCGTTCTCGAGATATTTTAGTATTTTCGTATTTTCTCTACGCCACCTTTGAAAACAAGTCCAGTTAGCAAATGAGAACGAAAATTGAATTAAATGTGAATTAAATTTAATTAAAATAATGAGAACGTGGATATGTCTGCAGAGAAAGTCATGTGCTGACCACATCAGATTTTTTTTCTTCGAGCTACGGAATACCATGGATAACAGAAACCGCGAATAATTGAAACCGCGGATACTGAATTAGCAGACCATACAGGGGTACGGCTGTACAGAATATGGCGGAAATTGCTTATCTGGCCAGCAATATTGATGTTTTTGGTTTCAATACAGTTTAATGAAGTTGAACCAATTACTTCTAATTCACCGGCGTTCCTAAGATGTTGCCGACTTGAAAAAGAAAAAGAAACTCTAAAGGATATTTACGAAATATTTTAAAAGAAAATATTTGGTACGAAATTAAAATATGTACCTCCATTTTATTATTCTGATAACGATTGGGCTACAAGTGGAACTCACGAAAGGAAATATGAGTGGATGAGAAAGTCAACTGGAGATTCCCACTGTAGCTATCTTTATTTGCAATGTTTCTTTTTGCATTTCTTTGAGAAATCAGTTCCTTTCACAGACAAATCACCCAAGAGACCTTCCGATACAGTCCAATTACAACAGAGATCATCAATCTGATTTTCATGAAATCTCTGGGATCTAAACTTGAAAATGTGTTTTAAATTTACATTTTGTGTAGCAACCGTCCTAAAAGCGTTTTATTTCTGCTTATTTTCCGTACATCTATATTCTGTGCCAACGCAAATACAATATTTTTTAGTTTAATTGATCATCAGACTTTGATTATTTGTACAACGAAGCCTAATTTTACTGAATGCAGACTGTAAACAAGTGATTGTAAGATGAGTTGTATAAGAATTGGTGAATTTTATTCACACAAAATTATTTAGCTCTGGAGTCGGGAATAAAAGTGATGTGAATGAAATATTCATTGCTTTTACATAAAAAGCCAGACGATTTATATTTCGATGACGTCAGTTAAATAAAGTTCATTCTTTTTGGATGAAGTTTTTAAGTTTTCAAATATAATAAATTATTGAAGTACTGTTTAATTTAAAATATATCTGCGCTGTATCGCCTTTTAGAGATGTTTAGATAAAAATGCATTTCAGTTGGAAAGTGTTTCAAAATCAATGCTTTATGCATGATTGATCTTCCTTGTTCATAATTTTCTGTGAGGAAATATGTATTTTGTCATTTGTAGTATATGCTGTTTAGCAAATTATGATCTAAGTATTTGCAGGCCCATAATTTGCCAAAATTTATTTGTGAAGTATTATATTATTAAAAAATCTGATGTGGGCAGCACATGACTTTCCTTATATAATGCAATGAATTTACCACTTTTACAGTAAGAAAAATAGGTTATTCTTACAGTATATACTTCTATTCTTTCCAAGATGTTGAATTTACGCCAATTAGTCGCCATTTTCATTGATTTATCGTCATTTTAATCCATTTGGCGAGATTTTCGTTAATTTGGCAACATCTGAAAAGGTCACCAAGTTGGCGACATTCCGCCAAATTCGTCGCCAAAATCTCGCCTAGCGTTACGGACGGAGAAATAAATTATTCTTATAGTAGATAAATGACTATTGGCGTTTAAATACAAAAGTATTACTCAAAGTATCTTTTCTCATGAATAGAACGAGCTAGATTCACGAGAATGATTTCACCAAATTTATCTCGTGATATTACACGTGAAAAGGGAACATGTTTCTTAACAGTTAATATTTTTTTTTTAATTCATTGGATTTTTTAATAAATTATTTGAAACATGTGCAATATCTCAAGAACGATTCATTCTAGCTTTCTAAAGTTTATGTCAATCGTTTTCTAAGGAAAAATTACATAAGAAATGTCTATTTGCGTAACTTTATTAAAAGTTTTGATTTTTTGATGATTTTTTCAAAATTTCACTCGAAAATTTACGGGGGTTCTGAACACTCGTTTGTGTTTAAAAACAATAGGCTTCCAGTATTCACGGATTTTTGTACCAAATTTTATTTGGATCGTCCCATTCGTTCGTGAGATATTGTCTCCACAGATTCACTGACACACATACTTTCGCACACACACATGCTTTCACACGCACACACACATGCTTTCACACACACACACACACATGCTTTCACACACACACACATGCTTTCACACACACGCGCACACATGCTTTCACACACACACACACACAGACATCACTTCAAAAATGTTCGATTCGTGTTCAGGGATGCTGGAAACTTGCTATCCCGTCGAAAACTCGAATTCGAATTTTTGACCCGGTCACAATACTTTCCTTTTACATTATACTATATATATATAAGGAAAATAACTAGATAATCTGTTTTATATATAGATAACATATATTATTAAACAAGACATCACATATATTCAGGCTGCTTTACGAGCTATATTTATTTATAAAAACAAATACTAATGCTAACTCTTGGATTAGATCTTACTATATACTTTCCCCATTCATCGAGGAATATCATATTTTCAAAATACTTATTGAAAAATATCTTGAACATTTTTCTTCTATCTTAATTAAACTGGAAAAAATTGAACTACTATATTATTTCATCTTTTGATACATTTTCTTGAAAGAAACTTTAGATTTTATATTTGCTGTGATAAAATTACAGATTGTTTACCTTTCAAATTCCGTTAATAATGTTTTGCTTTATTAAAGGAAATATTGTTAAGGTCTCTAGCTGAGATATTAATAAAATAAGTTTCCTGTCATAAAATCATCATTAAGCGATTAGACAAATATTTTTTCTTAAATTTTAATTTGAGGATAGCGTTAAGCAACCGATATCTTTTTTATAGTCTAGCCACGGGAGCTACTGTCTCATACATTTCAATCAATAGAATCTTTGATTTCACCACAGATATTTCTCTTTTACAATATCTAATATGTAAACTACAAGTACAGACACCGCCTCCTTTAAATAGTATAGTATAAAGGAGGCAGTGGTACAGCCTATGTGTAAGCCACGGCCACACATTGAGACACTATTTTGCACCGGAATTGCTGTATATTTCTATGCACCACCCTAATTTTTTAACTCCCTTAGCTAAATTACGTTTTTAGAATCTTTAAAGAGACCATTTTACAGGAAGTACATATTATATGAGATAATTTCAATATTTAAAAGAAGTGATTGCCTTTATATTCCCAGTAAATTTACAGTCTTTTATAATAGGCCAACGGCCGTACCGTGCTGAAAACACCGGTTCTCGTTAGATCACCAAAGTCAAGCAGCATCGGGCGCGGTTAGTACTTGGTGGGTGACCACCTCGGAACACCGCGTGCTGTTGGCCATCTCAGGTGCGGTATCCCCGTGGTTTGCGCGCTAGATTTGCACGCTGCCACAAATGCCGCCGTGTTCATGCGGAGTACGATCACGTTAAACATGTGGGTCCGTAAGTCCTTCCGAGAGGTTGGTGGTAGGGGAAGGAGCGTACGGTCCCTGTGGATGCCTCCCCCACTGGGTTCCGGTCTAAATTGGGTGGCACTTCCCGGCCGTCCATACAGTTACCTTACACCTTTCTGGTAGGTCGGACGGTCTGGGTCTCAACAACAACAACAGTCTTTTATAATGAATATTCAAACTACAGAAAGTGAATTAAACTGGGAAAGTTAGTTAAGAACTATTAAAATCAAAATTCTTGTATTCAATATGTAAACTACAAAATCGATGTTATTTTATTTAAAAAAATGATTTAAGTTACGCTAATAACATCATTTAGTTTCTGGAGGTTAATGAGAACAGGGATTCGTAAAAAGTGGGCGGGACGTTTGTGTCTGATATAGAAAGCGTACATGAAGTTGATTATTCACATAATTTGCGTCACTGATAATTTCGCATTTTGGATTTCATTGATTAACAGTGATTTTATCGATAAAGGAATTTCATTTAAATTTATTAACATTTCGAATTTTACAGGCTTTTGAAAATGTATCAGTTGCAGAAATTGAAATTTGAGTTCTTATATAACTGAACAGAAATGTAATTAAATACTTAGTACAAATGTATTTTTGTTTTTCATATTTTTAGAGCAATGTAGAATAAAACATTTATTGGATGTTGTCAGTTCCCAATATGAATTAAATTTACATGAAGTAAATTTTCATGTTTGAAAACTGTCTTTGCTATTAAAAAATGCTGTAAATTAATGTTTAAACTGCAAGTATATAAACATAATAGTTACAAAAATTCGTTGAAATTTTAAATAAATTGTGAAGAATTATGAATAATTCTTAATAGAAAAATATTTTTGTACAAATGGTTTTTTTTAAATATATTAAATTAATACAAATGAAGTTAGATGGAAGCTGTAAATAACTTAGAATATTTTATTTGCTTTTCGAAAAAAGTGAAATTACTCAATGGAATAAATGCTTCAACGTATTAAATTAAACTTCATTCAAGTAATAAAATCTTCGATTTATTATTATCCAGCGATGGAGATTAGGTGCCTTCTAACCACGAATAATTTAGTTGTCTGTCGTCAGGAAAATATTTAATTTGGAAGTCCTTTAGTCATGGGGCTATGAATGGAGACACAATCAGTATTTTCAAAAAAATTCTTAAAATCTTATATCTACCATAAATAATTTTGTACAACATTTTATGTAATGTAAATTTTCGTTCAATAACCAGGAGTAGAATTATATTCCCTATTAGTTCTGGTAAGTTGCTATGAATAATAGCGGCTTTCAATAAATTTAAATATAGTAAAGGCCCTACCATACTACAGTATTTGGAAGAGCGAAACCGTTCGAAAAGCAGATCATTCAACAGATTTAGCCTCAACTTTTTAAGTTTAAACCTAAAATGTTGTTGAGGAAACGGTTGTACGAAAATAAACCAATCAGAAGTGCGTAAATCCAAACGGCATAGGTGACGTGTTTCGAGTAATTTTATTTCTTACTTTAATGACGACCAAGATGGCCGATAGACTGCTTTGGATTGAGTTAGAATCTCGAGATGGAAAAAATAATAGAACTTCTACTAAATTACAGATACCTGTGAGATATAAAAGAGCCAAATTATATGAAAAATACACAATAAAAAATGCTTTCTGAAATCGGCGGCATTAGACAGGAAGCACCTGTTAGAAAGGAGGGGCATAAAGTGTCATTGTCGAGCGAAAATGCCGAAATCTGGCGATGGAAAAATAATAATAGAACTTTTACCTAATTACAGACATTTGTGAAATATAAAAGATCCAAATTATACGCAGAAAACACTAAAGAATGTTTCTTAGAATGAAATCAGCGGCATTAAAGAGGAGCGGATATTTAGAAAGGTGGGGATCTAAAGTATCATTGCCGGGCAGAATTGCTAAAGTCTGAAAATACAGATGGAAAATAAGAAAATAATTTTTACCAAAATACAGTCACTTTTGAGATATAAAAGTTTTATATTATACGAAAAACACACTGAAGAATGGATTCTGAAATGAAATTAGTGGCATTAGAGATTGTTCTCTTAAAGAGGAGGAGCCTAAAGTAGGATTGACGGGCGGAATTGCCGATAATAAAATGGTTGTAATTGTTCGGTAATAAAAATTGCCCTGTGTAATAACACCATTATTCAATCCAAACGGAACCTTTGAGATGTTAAAAGTGATCTTTACAGTAGCAGAACTCTAAAACGGTTTTCCTATAAGAAAATTGCGAAGCGAATGCAAGGGGGAAAGTACTTCCCCACTTGTTGAGTGAAGTGACGTCACGTTTGTTCTGTGTTGCTTGGAGTGACGTCACAAACGTTCCAAAGCTGTTTTACGAACGGTTTGTAGTCCCAAATTACTGTCATGTAATAGGGCCTTAACACATGCAAATGTCAACCGGACACAATTTTCTTTCATATCCATTTAACTTGTAACTTTTGCAGTGAGTCAAGTTATATACGACGCTTGATGACCGCATTCGATGTTACGATTCGATATGTTACATTCGATATATTTTTGGTACATTGGATGTAATTAAATGAACCGTTGTTAATTTATGCTAGAATGTTATTCATTAAAATTCTCCTGTCTAATACATCTCTTAAAATTCAGAAATGGGATTCACATCGATGAATAGTTTTGATTTGGTATATCGTTTTACGCTTATCTTTAATGGACATAAGAATAATATTTGAAGCTTCGTTTTCGCTCAACGTTTGTGTTTCTAAAACAAATCGATGAGGCGAGCATACGGCTAATCTACTGCTATGAAAATCTGTCATGGCAAGGTAAATGCTTTTGAATAATTTCGATTTGGATGTAAAGTGTTGTGATGTTGATATAGTTTAAAATGCAGTGTTATGACGCTCAGTTTTAATTAGAAAATAATTTATATTTGATTCTGTATTGTATAAATTGATGTAATAAAAAGTAACGAAAATGAAGTATTTAGCTAGAGGGAAAAAATGTGATTTAATAATGTTAGCATGCGAAATTGGGGAAACTATTCTCCCAGAAGATACAATTGTAGAGTTAAAAACAAAATATTAAGTAGTAAAGAATACAATGAATAATTTGTAAAACAAATGTTAGAAACAAATTTTTTTGATAGAAAAAAATCGGTGGAATTGGAAAGGGAAAAATTAAAAAGCAAATTTGAGCTGCAAAAATTAAAGATTGAGACTTCGAACAAAATAAACAGTGATGATTTGAATAAAAGTTCGAGTAATGTTGAAAATTCTGAAAATGAAAGTAAGTGTTGTAGTTTAATATATTTGATGCAGAAATTTGAAATTAAAGAAGGTGATATTAGTTTTTATTTAACATTATTTGAAACACAGGCGCGTAGAGTAAACATACTTGAAGATGATTTGGTAGCTTATTTACTAGTCCTATTACAGTCCGAAATATCACAATTAGTTGCACGTGAACCCGATGAAGTAGCAAGTAACTATGGTCATGTCAAGAACTTATTATTTAGGAGATTTAGGTTAAGCCCGGAGAAATTTCGACGAAAGATTGTTTATCATCAAAAATCATTAAAAGACACTTGGCGCGATTTTACTTTCGAATTACAAAACTATTTCGAAGAACGAATCAAAGGATTAGATATAAACAATTTTGAAAACCTTAAAGATTTGATTTTAACAGATCAATTAAAGGAAAAGTTCCAAATGAAATAAAAGATCATTTTTTGGATGACTGTCGAAATTTGTATCTTCCAATGAACTTGCAGACAAATTAGATGAGTACGAAAGTATTAGGCGGGGGGGGGGGGGGGGTAGAAGAACAGCGCGGTCATTTGAACACCATCAGTATTTTGAATATGCGAGGAAAAGCAACCAATCAAATAAATTCCATGTACCAAAAGAAATAAAAGAAGTTCAAACAGTAAAAGAATGGGATAGAAAAAAACTTGCTGATCCTGATACTTGTTATAACTGCTTTGAAAAAGGACATTTTTCGTGTGACTGTATAAAACCTTAACGTCAAAAATATTGCACGAAGTGTATAAAGGGAGGTCATGGTACTAAAAATTACACTGAAATCAAACATTCAACTTCTTTATGTATTTCGAATGTTATACCCCCTACATCAGTCATTTAAATTTATAATTGTTGACGAGTCAAATTCAATTTCATCTATTCTCGACACAAGTTCGAATGTGAGTTTAATGAAACTTAAATTTGTAGCAGCTCTTAATAAAACTATTGGGAAAGAAGCAGCAGAAAACTTGGAAGATATTGCAGGTAATTTGGCACCCTTTAGTGTAGTTTATTGCAATAATGTTGTTGATGAAATAGAGTTAGAAATAATTCCCTTTCTTGTTGTTCCTGATGATAGTTTCATAGGACCTGATGTACTTATAGGGTCAAGTGTTATTGATCTTCCAAGCGTAGCGTTAGTACGAAAACAAGGAAATTCTATCTTAGTAAATGAAAACAATTCTGATTTATTGGAAAATTTTAATCCTTAAAATGATTCGAATTATAAATCAGTACTTAAAAATGAAAAAACTGTGATTGTGGAACCTCATAGTGTACAGTTAGTTAATTCTGTGAATGATGATATAAATTCCTTTATTATTGAAGAGCGGAACTCTCGAGGTAATGAAATTCATGTTCAAAATGGCGTGGCATGTGTTCCAGTTATAAATTTTACTAATAGTAAAATTCACATAAAAGAAAATCAACTCGTTCTTAGAGGGAATGTGATTCCAATTACAGTAGTAGAGAACAAGGTAAAAGAAAATTTTGATGAGAATTACTTAAAAACTACAAAAAATAATGCGACGAAAATGAAACTTTTGAATGCAAAGAATTTGTTAAGTCACGGATTGTTTGTTACGTCACGGATTGTTTGTTACATCACGGATTGTTTGTTACGTCACGGATTGTTTGTTACATCACGGATTGTTTGCTACGTCACGGATTGTTTATTAAGTCACCAATAATTTCGAGAAATGAAACAGAAAAGACAGTTATTTATATATTTTTATAGTTAAATTTTATGAAGTGACATATTGTCGAAATTCTTCCCAGAAACCCCGTGTAATTAACGTTTGAGTTGGACTCCTTTTATAGTGCATTCATGCAAATTTGCTTTATTTATTAGAATATTTGTATATTTAGAAAAAAAAAGATATTCTATTATTACCATCTGAGATAACATTGAACCTTAATCTTGCTTTCACCTGAGTAAATGAACAATCAATAAGTTAGTATACAATTTAGTCTGAATATAATATATATTTCAGTCTTTTGAGTACGTTAGCTTGTAATATGTTGTGCACAATGCTTAACAGTAAGACAATATTGGTTTATTTTTTAAATGTAGATTATCATTATGTGAATTAAATGTATATCCAAGAATATTTATTTAAATTTAAATAAATTAAAAAATGGATGTATATTAACAGTTAAAGTTATTTTTAAATACTGCTCATTTCATAGTTTCAAACATCATAAAAGTACAGTCCCGAAAGCTTTTTCACCCGCTCATGTTATATTATAATCACAAAATCTAGCAACCGTGCTTTTATTTATGTAGTAGTTGAGATGGAGTACCCAATGAGCACTAGTTTCTATGCGAAATCCAATGTTAAATATGTTGACATGGGCTCCTATGGGAGTGAAACTTCTGAGCAAGATAATTTCAAATGTTTAAAAATTACTTATTTGTAGGAGCTTAATAATTTATTTAAAATGCAACTGAAATTTTTAATGAAATAATAACGACTTTTAAAATTAGCCAAGAGAATTCAAAAAAGTTTGCTGGTGTTTTGTTAGCAGAAAAACAATTCAGAACCCATTTGGTTTGATGTTGTGAAAAAGTTTAAGCATATAGACAATTCTGAATAATATTAGAACAACATTTCAAATAATACATTAATATTTTACTTTTATAAATATATAAATTAGAGTATTAAAACAGCACAAATATTGCAATATATTTCTGTGGTTCGAGACACGGAGTTCTATATTTCTCTAGCCTGGGAAATTGGGGTTATTATTTTACTCATAACCAGGAGCGGCAAATAGGGGGCGCGAGGGGGCGCTCCAAACTTTTCTTATTCTGGACCAAAAAATTCTTATTCTGAACCAAAACTGAAAAGGCGTAAAAAAATTATAAGCGAATGCGGTGAAAAAAAACCCCAAGGGGAAAAAATTACGATAATGATGTTAAATCATATCATAGAATCAATATTCAATATGAAATGATAGATTCAGTATCTAATGAAATTGAGACAAGATTTAATGAGAACAATATATCTGTTTTGTTTGCACTTAGTTCAGTATTATCCGGATCAGATGTCGGAAAAGAAAAGAAAAGTTTCAACCATATGCAAAGTATATAACTTCCAGAAAGAGGCATTGCTATGTGAATTGCGGCTGTTTTATTCAATGGGGAAAAATATAAACATAGCATCCCAATTTTAAAAGTCGTCTGGATTATTTTAAAGAGCGGAATTTAAAAAATGTGTTTCCTGTCATAAAATTATTAGTTAAATTGTTTTTGACTGTGCCAATCAGCTCAGCCAGTTGTGAAAAGTCTTTTTCGTGTCTCAAGAGGTTGAAAAATTATTTCCGCAGTACAATGGTACAAGAAAGACTTTCATCTTTAGCTATTTTAGCTATAGAACAAGATATACCACTGGATTATGATGATATTGTAACAAAATTTTCTTTTCATCCAGACTCTAAGAACCGGCGTTTAAAACTTCAATAGATGGTAAATAAATATAGATCTTTGTATTTAGAAAAAATATGTTAACAACAATTATGTTAACACAATTATGTACAAAAATTATGTTAACAACAATTATTTTTCTCAACATCAATTCAATTTTATGATCCCTCTCCCCTCTCCCCCCTTCCCCCTCTGTTAACAAAATTTTATTTATTCCATATTGTGGATTTTCATGCAAATCCCGCACCCCCAAATGAAATGCTGAAATGCCGCCCCTGCTCATAACTTTACCTAGAGATGCATTCCATAGCACCGTCATCCGTCAAAGCAGTTAATTTAAACCGTCATTCCTAATAGCAGTAAGAACTCGAAATTAATTTTTGTTTCTTGAGCTAGATTGTTGTAGATGCTCTAGATAATCATGGTGCTGCCAGTCCGTATGGAGTTTTAACAACATTGGTGAGCACCTACTAGTGGGGATATATGCTCTGAAATTTCATGTAAAAGCTTAAAATGGTATAGACTGGCCGCAGTAAGCCAAAGAGCACCCTACGACAAAACCCTTCTTTCAAATCAGACGCCAAACGTAGCTTTATCTCCAGATTGAAAAGGGAAGGAGAGAGTTCTCTCTCTCAAGGTTACTATAGCAACCTCGCATTCTCTACATCAATAGAATGTACTCCTCCAATTTTGTTTAACTTTCATAGGATATATAACTTACAATTTAGGAATATGGACACATTTTAAATGTCTTATCTCTTAGATTAGAATTAAATTAATTCAATAATGACTAAATAAAACTAGAGGATGTATAACTTAAAATTAAGCAATATAGATATTTTTTAAATACATTATTTCTTAGATTAGAATTAAATTAATTCAGTATTGACTAAATTAAGGAATATTTTTATTAATTATTCTTTAATTCTGTCAATACTGAATTAAATAATAATTGTATGGAAGAAGCTATTGTATTGAGGAAGTTCACGGATAATCACGGCATTTCAACTAAAAAATACACTTTAAGACATTATGAACACATGCCTAACATTTTGGGAAATATTTCCATCAGTGTGTGTATATATCTGTTAGGTGCGAATGCACGTATCAATATGACAATTTATAGGTAGATGCATTCTGTTGAAAATTAGAAACAGGTAGTAAATTTTGTAAAAAATGGGATTAAAGCATTATTCGAAATTAGAGATTTTAAAATAAAGATAGTACGTACAGCCACGGAATTCTATATGTAGCTGCATTCTGAAAAAAATAGAATTACGTAGATCATTATACAATTAATGTGAATAGAACACCAGTAAAAGGAAGGGAGGGAGACACAGAGAGCCAGAGAGAGAGAGAATATGTGTGCGTGTGTGTGTGTCAAAATATAGTACGATCAAAATAATGTGTGGTATCTTCAGGAGAGGTCGACCTTATTTCGAAAGAGTAGGATTCAAGGGTGCCCATAAAACTTATTCCTGGGATGGCAAAATTCAAGAATGAGAGGTAAATATCTACAAACCTGATACCTACATTTCTGACTTTGAACGTTCACGGGAGCGAAAGGGCTCCCTTTCGCTCCCTTATGCGCGCCCATGGAATATTTTCCAGAGGACAAATTCATAGATGAGATGTGCAATATTGACTAGTTTGATACCTAAATTTGTGACTTTGAATGCCCTATGAGCACCCATGGCTATAAATGTTGAAGACCCAGACCACTCGACTGGACCTAGGGCTTACAGCTGCTGCTTGAGTGGCAGGGAGAGATGGCTATAAGTGTTGTTGTTGAGACCCAGACCCTCCGACCTACCAGAAAAGTGTGAGGAAACTGTTTGGACGGCCGGGAAGTGCCATCCCGTTTGGAGCAGGTCCCAGTGGGGTTTGTATCCACAGGGACCGTACCCTTCTTCCCCTACCACTATCCTGGACCCTTCTTCCCCTACCACTATCCTGGACCCTTCTTCCCCTACCACTATCCTGGACCCATATGTTTAACGTAATCGTACTCCGCGTGAACACTGCGGCAGTTCTGACTGCGGCGGGAATCGAATCTGGGACTACCGAGTACAATTCCTGCGCGCTAACCACTGGGCTACCGCATCCTATGGCTATAAGTGTGGAAACCCCAGGCCGTCCGACTCGTCCAGAGGACTTGAGTAACAAAGTGGACGACCGGTTGGCTATAAGTGTGTAAAGCTTCAGCCTCCACGGAGACTTGTGGGGTCTGGAAAGACTATAATTTTACACCCCTGAAAAAATCGAAACTTCGACTCCGTTAGGTTCTGTCCTGAGGTTACTAGTATAAGCAGAGAGTCATTTCAAAGGCCGCCCATAGTTTGGGAAAAGGAGTCACTTCCATTCCCCTGGACATTCAAGGTCCCATTTGTGAGGATAAGGAAGTCGATATTGTACATATCATACATGAGTTTGCCCCCTGGAAAAAGTGCTATGGGCGCCTATGCTTACAGTATCGACAACGGGACAGAACCTAACGGAGCTGAATCTTTTTGTTTCTCTCTCGAGGAAGAAACACAATAGTGTGGGAGTGTCAAAAAGACTTTGTCAATGACTTTGCATCTTTCACGGCTTATCCGAATTGACTTTTATTTTGTGCAATTATTGTATTTGAAACGATTATAACCGTGAAACTCAATATATCTTAAATGAAGAATATTAAATGAGGAATAAATGAAGAAGACGATCACGGAGACTTTTGTGGGGTCTGAAAAGACTGTATTTTTACACCTAGGGGAAATCGAAACTTCGACTCCGTTAGGTTCTATTCTGAGGTTATTAGTGTAAGCAGGGAGCCTTTTCAATGGGCCCCCGTATGGGAGGGAAAGGAGGCACTTCAACTTCCCTGGACATTCAAGTTCCCAAATGTGGGGATCAAGGTAGTCGATTTTGTACATATCACTCTCGAAAAAGTGCTATGAGCGTCCATGCTTATGAGTATCGACAACGGGATAGAACCTAACGGATCTGAATCTCTTTGTTTCTCTCTCGAGGGCGAATAAAATGTGCGGGAGTGTCAAAAAGACTTTGTCAATGACTTTGCATCCTTCACACCTTAACCGAATTAACTTTGATTTTGTGCAATTATTGTATTTGAAACGTTTACAACCGTAAAACTCAATATATCTTAAATGAAGAATATTAATTTCCCCAAAGGAACTGGAATTATCAAATAAAATAAATTTCATTTTCCAAGATATTGAATATTCATCAATTTGGCGTTATTTTTATTAATTTAGTGTCATTTTTGCCAATTTGGCAGCATTTTGTAATGCCAATTTGACGATATTTTGTTAATTTATCGACAATCATCACAGACAGACAGACAAACAAATTACATTTGACGAATTGTTTGATGTCAAAATACAAAACTGTTGTAAATCTGTGTCTTTTCTCGTGAATGAAACCTACCAGAATGATGCTAAGGCAGTTGTCATATAATATTGCACATGGAATGGGAACATATTTCACGGTAGTTAGCACAGTTTCAGTTTCATGATTTTTTAAAATTTATTTGAAATACGTACAATGTATCAAGAATGGCTGATATATCAAGAATGGCTTGTATCTCAAGGTTTATGTCATTCATTTTCTATTGAAAAATTAAATAAAATATTATATTTTATGTAACAATATGAAGGTTCTGATTTTCTATGATTTTTTTCTAAATTTCATTCGAAAATTTGGAGTTGGTTTCCAAATATTCGATTGCTTATAAATTCAATAGACTTCCAGTATTCACTGATTGTAATAATCGTAAAAATGTTTGTTTGAAGCGTTTCAAACGTTCGTTAGATATCGTATCCACTGACTCAAGGACACAACACTAATATACATGCACTGCAGAGTTCAATTTGGGGTTAAAAGCTTGTAATTTCGTCTCAGTAGCTCAGTGATAGAGCATCGGCTGGCCAATTCAAAGATCCAGAATTCGATTCCCGGTTGGGGCAGCAACGTTCTTTACAACAAACACACAGTAATATACATATATATACATACATACACACACTAATACACATACACACACTAATATACGCACATACATTAATATACATACACATAATAATGTACGTGCACATACATTAATATACATGTGCGCGCGCGCACACACACATACACACAGATACCAATTTAAAAACATTCGATTCGATTTCAGGGATGTTTGAAACGAGCTCTACCGTCGAAAATACAAACTAGGTTCGAGTTTTCGACCTCGTCATAATACTTTCCCTATAAATTATACCAGTGTTTTTAAAACTTATTTTGTCGCGAAACCCTTTTGAAATTTAATTTAATGGTCGAATCCTAAAATAAGAAAAATCCCTTGTTGTCGGAATTGTGCATCAAAATTTTACGCGTTTTTAAATTCATGACAATTTACATGAAACTATCGCGTCGCGGAACCCAAGGGTTCCGCGGAATACATCTTGAAAAACGTTGCATTATATTAGATATGTCCGAAACGTAACATTTATTGCTTCCCCAAACCGAAAATGTCAAGCAAATTTCCTTAAAAGGTCACAAATTTTGCATTTTTAAAATGACGAATATTCCCTCCTTACAAATAATCTTCAATTTTCATCACTGATTCTTGTACTACATAAGTATTGAACAACATACTGATCCCACACATATATTTACTACGAAATCTCGCATATAATCGTCTTATTCAAATAATAAATTATATATGTGTGTGTGGAACGTTTCTTAAAACTAATTTAAGGCAATCAGTATGTTCATAAAAAGTTCAGAAGAACATGTATTTTCATAGTATTACTTTAAAACCAGAAATTATGTAATAAATGATTTAAATAATCGGATACAGATGTATCTAATCACATTCTGATACGCAATCAAATCATCGGTCTTCATAAACAATATCAGTTGCAGGAATAGTGTACCAGAACTGGCGATAAAACGACGTTTGGCGTTTAATGTCAGAGAAGAGTTCTGTGCAAGTTCACGATTTGCCAAATCGCAGACTGGTCACCATAAAAAATTTTATATTACATTTCACTAAGAATGTGGGATATTCAATAATACACTTTTGTGGTCCAAAGAAAATGTACTATATTTTTCATAAAATTTAATTTGAGAATAAATATAGGGTAAAGCAACAAACATATTTTTTATAGTTTAGCAACGGGAGCAACAGTCTCATACATTCCAATTAATAAAATCTTTGATTTCATTACAGATATTTCTCTTTTTTACAATATCTAATATGTAAATTGCATGCACAGCCTATGAGTAAGCCATGCCCACTCATGAGTCACTCTTTTACATCGGAATTGCTGTATATTTCTATGAATCTCCCTGATTTTTAAACCCCCTTCTGTAATTACGGTTTTAGAATCTTATAAGGGAACATTTCACAAGAAGTACATATTATATGATATAATTTCAATATTTATAAGAAGTGCTACGCTTTATATCCACAGTAAATATACAGTCTTTTCTAATGAATATTCAAACTACAGAAGGTGCATCAAACTGGGAAAGTTATTAAGAACTGTTAAAATCAAAATTCGTCTATTCAATATAAAACAACAAAATCGATGTCAATTTATTTAAAAAAAAGATTTAAATTATGCTAATAACATCATTTATTTTTTGGAGGTTTATGAAAAAAGCGATTCTTAAAAATTGGGCGAGACTCTTGTGTCTGATATAGAAAGCGTAGTTGAAGTTGATTATTCACATAATTTGCGTCACTGTTAATCTCACATTGTGGATTTCATTGTTTACCGGTGATTTTATTGATAAAGTAATTTCATTTAAATTTATTAACATTTCGAATTCTACAGTTTTTTGAAAGTGTATCAGTTGCAGAGATGGAAATTTAAGTTTTTACATAATCGAACAGAAACGTTATTAAATACTGAGTGCAAATATATTTTTGATTTTCAAATTTTCAGGGCAGGTAGACTAAAATATTTATTGAATGTTGTCAGTTCCCAATATGAATTAAATTTACATGAAGTAAATTTTCATGTTTGAAAACTCTCTTTGCTATTAAAAAATGCTATAAATTAATGTTTAAACTGCAAGTCTATAAACATAATTGTTACAAAAATTTGTCGAAATTTTAAATAGATTGTTAAGAATTATGAGTAATTCTTCTTAATAGATAAATATTTTTATAGAAATGATTTCTTTTAAATATATTAAATTAATACAAAGGAAGTTAGATCGAAGCTGTAAATAACTTTGAATATTTTACTTATTTTTCGAAAAAAGCGAAATTACTCAATGGAATAAATGTTTCAACGTCTTAAATTAAACTTCATATTGAAAATTTTAACATAAAAGCGATCGTAGTTTTATGTATTACTGCATACTTCACTTCAAACTTTATCTATACCCTTTTAAAAAGTATTGTGCGTAATATATTTACTACATGAACGATTTAATAGTTAATATAAACGATTTCATTAGAATTCAGCTGACACAGCAATAAATCGATTTATTTAGTGTATGTTTTGTCTGACATCGTCATATCCTGGTATTAACAAAATTAAAACCCTTGTAATAATATTAAAAATGCATTGGTAATAAAATCTTCGATTTATTACGATCCGGCAATGGAGGTTATATGCCCTGTAGCCACGAATAATTAGTTGTCTGGAAAATTTTAATTTAAATATCCTTTAGTCATAGAGCTATGAGTGGAGAAATGATCATTGTTATTAATTATATTCTTAAAATGTTACAACTACCAGAAATAATATTATACATCACTTTATTTAATGTAAATTTTCGCTTAAAGAAGTTTCATAGTGTAGAATCTCCATAAATGATTCTGGTAAACTGCTGTGATTAATGGCGGCATTGAAGTAATATAATTATAGTAATAAATGTAAATGTCAACCGGAAACTATTTTCTTTCGTATCCATTTATCTTGTAACTTTGCTCTAGCAGTGAATCAAGTGACGTACGACGCTTGATGACCGCATTCGATGTTTCGATATATTTTTGGTTTATTATGATGTAAATAAATGAACTTTTGTTAATTTATTTTAGAATGTTATTCATTAACATTCTTCTGTCTGATACATCTCTTACAATTCAGAAGAGGGATTGACATGGATGATTTTTTTTGATCTGGTATATCGTATTACGCTTGTGTTTAATGGACATAAGAATAATATTTGAAGTTTCGTTTTCGATCAACGTTTGTGTTTCTAAAAACACACCGATGAGGCGAGTAGACGGCCAATCTACTGCTACGATGAAAAGTGTCATGGCAAGGTAAATACACGCTTTTGAATAATTTCGATTTGGATGTAAAGTATTGCGATGTTGGTGTAGTTTAAAATGCAGTGTTATGATGCTCAGTTTTGAATAGAAAATAATTTTTATTTGATACTGTATTGTATATATTGATGTAATAAGAAGTAACGAAAATGACGTATTTAGCTAGAGGAAGAAATGTGATTTAATAATGCTAGCATGCGAAATTATTATCCCAGAAGATGCAATTGTAGAGTTAAAAACAAAAATATTAAGTAGTAAAGAATACAATGAATAATTTGTAAAACATATGTTAGAAACAAAAGTTTTTGATAGAAAATAATCGGAGGAATTGGAAAGGGAAAAAGTAAAATGTGAATTTGAGCTGAAAAAATTAAAGATTGAGAATTCGAACAAAATAAACATTGATGATTTAAATTTAAATCAGAGTAGCGTTGAAAAATCTGAAAATGAAAGTAAATGTTGTAGTTTAAAATTTTTGATGCAGAAATTTGAAATTAAAGAAGGTGATATTAGTTTTAATCTAACGTTATTTGAAAGACAGGCGTGTAGAGCAAACATACATGAAGATGATGAAGTAGCAAATAACTCCCAGCATGTCAAGAATTTATTATTAAATATGTTTCGGTTAAGCTCGGAAAAATTTCAACAAAAATTTGTGTATCATCAATAATCACCTAAAGACACTTGGCGTGATTTTACTTTCGTATTGAAAAACTATTTTGAAGAATGGATCAAAGGATTAGATAGATATACCTAATTTCGAGAAACTTGCATATATTATTATAACAAATCAATTAAAGAGAAGCGTTCCAAATAAAATCAAAGATCATTTTTTGGATGGCTGGTGGAGATTTGTATCTTCCAATGAACTTACAGACAAATCAGATGAGTTCAAAAATGTTAGCGGGGGGGGGGGGGGGGGTGTATGAATTGCGTTGTCGGTTGAACACCATCAGTTTTTTTAATACGCTAAGAAAAATAAATAAATTCCATGTACCGAAAGAAATAAAAGAAGTTAAAGCAGTTAAAGAATGGGATAGAAAAAACTTGCTGGTCCTGATACTTGTTATAACTACTATGAAAGAAGACATTTTTCGTGTGACTATATAAAACCTAAACATCAAAAATATTGCACGAAGTGTGTAAAGGAAAGTCGTGGTACTAAAGATTACACTGAAATCAAACATAACACTTCTTCTTGTGTTTCGAATGTCATACCTCTACATCAGTCAATTAAATTTATATGTGTTCACGAGTTAAATCCAATTTCATCTATTATCGACACACGTTCGAATATGAGTTTAATGAAACTTAAATTTGTGTCAGCTCTTAATAAAACTATTGAGAAAGAAGCACCAGAAAACTTGAAAGATATTGCAGGTAATTTGACACCCTTTAGTGTAGTTTATTGCAATATTATTATTGATGAAATACAGTTAAAAACCATTCGTTTTGTTGTTATTCCTGATGATAGTTTCATAGGACCTGATGTACTTATAGGGACAAGTGTTATTGATCTTCCAAGCGTAGCACTAGTACGAAAACGAGGAAATTCTCCATTAGTAAATGAAAACAATTCTGATTCATTGGAAAATTTTAATCTTGAAAATGATTCGAATTATAAAGCAGTAGTTAAAAGTGAAAAAGCTGTGGTTGTGGGAACTCATAGTGTACAGTCAGATAATTCCGTGAATGATGAATATAAATTCCTTTATTATTGAATAGCGTAGTTCTCAAGGTATTACAATATATGTTCAACATGGCGTAGCATGTGTTCCAGTCATTAATTTAAATAGTAGCAAAATTCGCATAAAAGAAAATAAACTCGTCTTTAGAGGGAATGTGATTCCAATTACAGTGGTAGAGAACAAACATTGTAAATGGAAATTTTGATGTGAATTACATAAAAACTACAAAAAATAATTGTGACGAAAATGAGACTTTTGAATGAAAAGAATTTGTTTAGTCACGGATAATTTCAAGAAATGAGACAGCAAATTAAAATCCTTTATATATTTTTATATATAATTTTTATGAAATTACATATTGTGTAAATTCTCCCCAGACGCCTAGTGTAATCAAAGTCTGAGTGCCACTCCTTTAATAGTGCATTTATGCAAATTTGCTTTATTTATTAGAATATTCGTATATTTAGAAAAGAAAAACATTCTATTGTTACCATCTGAGAAAACATTGAACTTTAATTTTGCCTTGAACTGAGTAAATCAACAATCAATAAGTTTGTATACATTTTGACTGAAAACAATATATATTTCCGTCTTTTGAATACGTTAGCTTGTAATGTTTGGTGTTTAACAGTATGTTTTGTTTTTAACAGTGTTTAACAGTAAAACAATATAATGCGTCGATTTTATAATGCAATTTATGATTATGTGAATTAAATGTATGTCCAAGAATATTTATTTACATTTAAATGAATTAAAAAATGCATGTATATTAACAGTTAAAATTATTTTTGAATGTTGATCATTTTCATAGTTTAAAACATTATAAAAGGACAACAATGAACACTGTTTCACCCGCTCATGTTATATTATAATTACTAAATCTACCAACCGTGCTTTTATGTATGTGCCAGATGGTGTGCCACATGAACGCTAGTATCTATAGGAAATCCAATGTTAAATATGTTGACATGGGCTCCTATGGGAGTAAAACTTCTGAATATCAGATAATTTCAAATGTTTAAAAATTACTTATTTGTAGGAGCTTAATGATTTTTTTTAAATCTAGCTGACATTTTTAATGAAATAGCAATGAATCTTTAAAATTAAAAAAGAGAATTCAAAAAAGTTTGCTGGCGTTTTATAGGCAGCAAAACAATTCAGAATCCATTTGGATTTGATGTTGTGAAAAAGTCTAAGCATATATACAATTCTGAATAATATTAGAATAACATTTCAAATAATACATTAATATTTAACTTTTATAAATATATAAATTAGAATATTAAAACAGCACAAATATTGCAATATATTTCTGTGGTTCGAGACACGGAGTTCTATATTTCCCTAGCCTGGAAAATTGAGGATATTATTTTATTCATAACTTTACCTAGCGATGCATTCCATAGCACCGTCATTCCTAAAAGCAGTTACTTTAAACCTTCATTCGTAATAGCAGTAAGAAATCAAAATTAATTTTTGTTTCTTGAGCTAGATTATGGTAGATGCTCTAGATCGTCTTGGTGCTGCCAGTCCGTATGGAGTTTTAACAGCATTGGCGAGCATACAGTAGTGGGGATATATGCTCAGAAATTTCATGTAAAATCTTAAAATGGTATAGACTGGCCGCGGTAAGCCAAAGAGTACCCTAGACAGAACCCTTCTTTCAAATCAGACGCCAAAAGTAGTTTTATCGCCAGATTGATAAGCGAAGGAGCATTCTCTCTCCCAAGGTTACTATAGCAGCCTCGTATTCTTTACATCATAAGGATGAACTCCCGCAATTTTGTTTATCTTTTTATAGGATATGTAACTTACAATTTAGCAATATAGACACATTTTAAATGTCTTATCCCTTAGATTAGAATTAAATTAATTCAATAACGACTAAATAAAAGAAGAGGATGTATAACTTAAAATTAAGCAATCTAGATATTTTTTAAATACATTATCTCTTAGATTAGAATTAAATTAATTCAGTATTGACTAAATTAAGGAATATTTTTATTAATTATTCTTTAATTTAGTCAATACTGAATTAAAGAATAAGTGTATGGAAGAAGTTATTGTATAGAGGAAGTTCACGGATAATCACGACATTTCGATTAAAAGATACACTTTAAGACATCATGAACACATTTCTAACATTTTGGGAAATATTTCCATCAGTGTGTGTATATATCTGTTAGGTGCGAATGCACGTATAAATATGACAATTTATATGTAGATGCATTCTGTTGAAAATTAGAAAAAGGTAGTATATTTTGTAATAAATGGGATTAAAATATTATTCGAAATTAGAGATTTTAAAATAGAGAGAGTTCGTACAGCCACGAAATTCTATATGTAACTGCATTCTGAAAAAAAAATAGAATTAGTTAGATCATTATGTAATTAATGCGATTAGAACACGAGTGAGAGGGAGGGAGGGAGACACAGAGAGCGAAAGAGAGAGAATATGTGTGTGTGTGTGTCAAAATATAGTACGGTCAAAATATAGTGTAGTAACTGCAGGACAGGTCGACCGTGTTACGACCGAGTAGGATTCAAGGGCGCCCATAAAACTTATTCCTGGGATGGCAAAACTCAAGAATGAGAGGTAAATATCTACTAAGCTGATACCTACATTTCTGACCTTGAACGTTCACGGGAGCGAAAGGGCCCCTTGCGCTCCCCTATGCGCGACCATAGAACATTTCCCAGAGGGCAAATTCACAGATGAGACGTGCAATATTGACTAGTTTGATACCCAAATTTGTGACTATGAGTGCCCCTATGAGCACCCATGGCTATAAATGTTGAAGACCCAGACCACTCGACTGGCCCTAGGGCTTACAGCCCTAGGGCCAGTCGAGTGGTGCCCTGTAAGTGTTGTTGTTGAGACCCAGACCCTTCGACCTACCAGAAAGGTGTGAGGAAACTGTTTGGACGGCGGGGAAGTGCCACCCAGTTTGGAACAGGTCCCAGTGGGGGTGGCATTCACAGGGACCTACCCTTTTCCCCTACCACTAACCTCTCGGAAGGACTTACGGACCCATATGTTTAATGTAATCGGACCGGGAGAGACGACTATAAGTGTGTAAAGCTGTAAAGCTTCAGACTTCACGGAGACTTTTTTGGGGTCTGAAAAGACTGTATTTTTACACCCAGGGGAAATCGAAACTTCGACTCCGTTAGGTTCTATTCTGAGGTTATTAGTGTAAGCAGAGAGCCTTTTCAATGGGCCCCCATATGGGAGGGAAAGGAGGCACTTCAACTTCCCTGGACATTCAAGTTCCCAAATGTGGGGATCAAGGTAGTCGATTTTGTTCATATCACTCTCGAAAAAGTGCTATGGGCGTCCATGCTTATAAGTATCGACAACGGGATAGAACCTAACGGATCTGAATCTCTTTGTTTCTCTCTCGAGGGCGAATAAAATGTGCGGGAGTGTCAAAAAGACCTTGTCAATGACTTTGCATCCTTCACAGCTTATCCGAATTAACATTATTTTGCGCAAATATTGCATTTGAAACGATTATAACCGTGAAACTCAATATATCTTAAATGAAGAATATTAATTTCCCCAAAGGGACAGGAATTATTAAATAAAATGAACTTTATTTTCCAAGATATTGATTATTCATCAATTTGGCGTCATTTTTATTAATTTTGTGTCATCTTTGCCAATTTGGCAACATTTTAAAATGTCAATTTGACGCTATTTTGTTAATTTATAGAAAGCATTACAGACAGACAGACAAACAAATTACATTTGACGAATTGTGTGATGTCAAAATACAAAACTGTTGCTAAACAGTGTCGTCTCTCAAGAATGAAAATTACCAGAATGATGCTAACCCAGTTGTCACATAATATTGCACATGGAATGGGAACATATTTTACGGTAGTCAGCACAGTTTTAGTTTTATGTACTATTTAAAAGTTATTTGAAAAACGCACAGTATATCAAGAATGGCTGATGCTAGTATCTCAAAGTTTATGTTATTCATTTTCTAATGAATAATTAAATAAAAAAATTATATTTTATGTAACAATATCACAGGTTCTGATTTTTTATGATTTTTTTTTTAAATTTCATTCAAATATTTGCAGTTGGGTTCCAAATATTTGATTGTTTATAAAATCAGTATACTTCCAGTAGTCACTGATTATAATAATCGTAAAAATTTTCGTTCGAAACGTTCCATCCGTTCGTTAGATATCGCATCCACAGACTCCAGGACACACACACAAGTATACATACACACAGATACACTAAAACACACATACACACACTTATATACATACACTGCAGAGTTCACTTTGGCGATAAGAGCTTGCAATTTTGTCCCAGTTGCTCACTGATAGAGCATCGGCTGTCAAATTCGAAGATCCCGAATTCGATTCCCGGTTGGGGCAGCAATGTTTTTTACAACATACACACGCACTAATATACATACACACACACTAATATACATATATATACACATACACACACTAATATACACACATACCTTAATTTACATACACACACTAATATACATGCACATACATTAATATACATTCGCGCGCGCACACACACACAGATACAGATATCACTTAAAAAACATTTGATTTGATTTCAGGGATATTTGAAACGAGCTCTATCGTAGGAAACACAAACTAGGTTTGAGTTTTCGACCTCGTCATAATACTTTCCCTATAAATTATACCAGTGTTTTTCAAATTTATTTTGTTGAGAAATCCTTTTGGAATTTAATTTAATGATCGAATCCTAAAATAAGAAAAATCCCTTGTTGTCGAAATTGTGCATCGAAATTTTACTCTTTATTAAATTCAAGATGATTTACATGAAACTATCACGTTGCGGAACCCTAAAGGTTCCGCGGAACACATCTTGAAAAACGCTGCATTATATTAGGTATGTCCGAAAAGTAACATTTATTGCTCCCACAAACCGAAAATATCAAGCAAATTTTCTTAAAATGTCACAAATTTTGCATTTTTAAAATGACGAATATCTCCTTTCAAATAATCTTCAATTTTCGTCACTGATTCTTGTACTACATAAGTATTGAACAACATTTCTTAAACTAATTTCAAACACTCTGTGTACAGTTCAAAAAGTTCATAAACACATGTATTTTCATAGTATTACTTTAAAACCTGAAAATACGTAATAAATGATTTAAATTATAGGATACAAATGTATCTAATGACATTCTGATACGCAATCAAATCATCGGTCTTCTTAACGATATCACGGATTAAAGACAATTTGTCTCTTCCTCTGCTCTTGCAGGAGTTGCAAGAATAGTGCACCAGAACTGCCGATAAAACGTCGTTTGGCGTTTGACGTGAGAAAAGAGTTCTGTTTAAGTTCACGATTTTCAAATCGCAGACTGGTCACCATAAAAAAAATTTTATATTACATTTCACTAAAATCTGGGATATTAAATAATACATTTTTGTGGTCCATAGAATATGTACTATACTTTTTCATAAAATTTAATTTGAGAATAAATATAAGGTAAAGTAACAGACATATTTTTTATAGTTTAGCAACTGCAGCAACTGTTTCATACATTCCAATTAATAAAATCTAGTTAATAAAAACTCCAATTAATAAAAATTAATTTATTTCACCACAGATATATCTCTTATTGCATGTACAGCCTATGAGTAAGCCACGCCCACTCAGTGAGTCAGTTTACTTCGGAATTGCTGTATAATTCTACGGACCTTCCTGATTTTTTAACTTCTTTCTCTAATTACGGTTTTAGAATCTTATAAGAGAACATATTACAAGAAGTACATATTATATGAGATAATTTCAATATTTATAAGAAGTGATACTCTTTATATCCCCAGTAAATTTCCCGTCTTTTATAATGAATATTCAAACTACAGAAAGCGCATCAAACTGGGAAAGTTAGTTAAGAACTGTTAAATTCAAAATTCGTGTATTCAATTTGAAAATTACAAAATCGATGTCAATTTATTTAAAAAAAATTTAAATTATGCTAATAACATCATTTATTTTTTGGATGTTTATGAGAAAAGCGATTCTTAAAAATTGGGGGGGACTCTTGTGTCTGATATAGAAAGCGTAGTTGAAGTTGATTATTCACATAATTTGCGTCACTGTTAATCTCACATTGTGGATTTCATTGTTTAACGGTGATTTTATTGATAAAGTAATTTCATTTAAATTTATTAACATTTCGAATTCTACAGTCTTTTGAAAATGTATCAGTTGCAGAGATTGAAATTTAAGTTTTTACATAATCGAACAGAAACGTAATTAAATACTTAGTACAAATGTATTTTTGATTTTTATATTTTCAGGGCAAGTAGAATAAAATATTTATTGGATGTTGTCAGTTCCCAATATGAATTAAATTTACATAAAGTAAATTTTCATGTTTGAAAACTCTCTTTGCTATTAAAAAATGCTATAAATCAATGTTTAAACTTCAAGTATATAAGCATAATTGTTACAAAAATTCGTAGAAATTTTAAATATATTGTTAAGAATTATGAGCAATTCTTCCTAATAGATAAATATTTTTATAGAAATGAGTTCTTTTAAATATATTAAATTAATACATATGAAATTACATGGAAGCTGTAAATCACTTTGAATATTTTATTTGCTTTTCGATAAAAGCGAAATTACTCAATGGAATAAATGTTTCAATGTATTAAATTAAACTTCACGTATATTGAAAATTTTAGATAAAAGCGATCGTAGTTTTATGTATTACTACATACTTCACTCCAAACTTTATCTATACACTTTTTTAACGTATTGTGTGTAATATATTTACTACATGAACGATTTAATACTTAATTATAAACGATTTAATTAGAATTCAGCAGACACAGCAATAAATCGATTTATTTAGTGTATGTTTTGTTTGACATCGTCATATCCTGGTTTTAACAAAATTAAAACCGTTGTAATAATATTAAAAATATATTGTTAATAAAACCTTCGATTTATTGCAATCATGCAATGGAGGTTAGGTGCCTTCTAGCCGCAAATAATTAGTTGTCAGGAAAATTTTTAATTTGAAAGTCCTTTATTCTTGAAGTCCTCTAATTTGAAAGTCCTTTCTAATATCTGTTCACTAATTTTTCCTTATTGATGATTTCAGGATAAAAGAGATTGCTGTTTTTATACATTACAAAACTACACACGCTCCTAACTTTATCAATTGGCTTTTGAGACGCATTGTGTGTATGACTATATGAACAATTCAATGCATAATTGTAAACGATTTAATGCAGTTAACCCAGTAACAAATTAATCAATTTATTTAGTGAATATTGTGTTTGGCACAGTTATATCACGGTTTCAGTAATATAAATAAAACCATATAATAATCAATTTAAAAATAATCCTTGATTTCCTACTATTCTGCAACTGAAATTTGTATTCTGAACTGTCAAAGAAGGGCGGATGTTAGGCGCCCTCTAGCGACGAATATCTGTTGCCAGTAGAATTTTCAAAGGAGTGGGGAAGCGCTCAGAATTTTCATATAAACTCTTATAATGTTATAACTACCATAAATAATTTTATACAACATTTTACGAACGGTAAAATTTCGTGTATATGATGGATTATTGCTTCTGTTATATCTTGCTCGTAATCTGCCCTTGATGGTGGCGGATTGAAAGAAAGAAATAATCTGCGGTGTATATATTGAAACGTTGTTCCAGCAGCAAGTATGGGCGGGGCCAACGTAACACGTCGCACGTCAATCAAGAATATTTTACTTTCCTCCAAGCAGCAGCCAACGCTATTCGCTGCATCCATGTTGTTGTGCTACTATTTTCAATTTGAAATTGATTGATGTATCTAAGGGAGAGGATTTTCATTAATTTGTTATTTATATGCTTAGCATGGAGATTCGAATTTTTTTTTTTGTCTTCATCCTATTTTGGATGGAAACATTTCTATGTAAGTAAAGCATCTTTTTCTATTTATATATGTATAATTATCGAAACTCATTCAAATTATGATTCATATTTGAGCACACAATGTTATTTTTGAAATATTTCAGCGAGCTGGAAAGTTTTCTATGGATTAGGTGCATTTTATAACATCTGATTCATTGCAAATTTATCTCGCTCCCATTTTAAAAATAATTTTAATCATGAGTATTTTTACTTTCCTTATATACATAACGTATAAGGAAAGTATTGTGACGAGGTCGAAAATTCGAATTCGAGTTTTAGAGGGAGAGCACGTTTCAAGCATCTCTGATCACGAATCAAACATTTTTGAAGTAATGTCTGTGTGTGTGTGTGTGTGTCAGTGAGTCTGTGGAAGCGATCGATAACTGACGAACGAATGGACCGATTCGAACGAAATATGGTACTAAAATCACAATCCGTAAACACTGGAAGCTTATTGTTTTTGTTTTTATACGCAATCTCGAATGTTCAGACGGGTGAAATTTCGAAAAAATCGTCAAAAAATCAAAACCGCTAATAACGTTACGCAAATAGACATTTCTTATGTAATTTTTCACTAGAAAACGATTGACATAAATTTTAGAACACTAATATGAACCGTTCTTGAGATATTGCGCATTTTTCAAAAAAATTATCAAAAAGTCATATAAAATAAAAAAAAATATTTTCTATTGAGAAACATGTTCACTTTTCATATGTAATACCATGCGATAAATTGGGTAACATCATTCTTGTGTATCTAGCTCGTTCCATTCATGAAACAAGACACTTTGAGTAATACTTTTTTATTTGAACGCCAATAGTCATTTATTTTCTGTAAGAATAACTTATTTCTTTGTCCATAACGCTTGGCGAAATTTTGGCGACGAATTTGGTGGAATGTCGCTAACTTGGCAACTTTTTTAAATGTTGCTAAATTAACGAAAAACTCGCCAAATGGGTAAAAATGACGCTAAATTAAATCAATGACGACTCATGACGACGACATGGAAAATGACGACTCATTGTCGAAAATTCAATATCTTGGAAAGAATAAAAATAACTACTATAAAAATAATCTATTTTTTTTTACTGGAAAATAGTAAATTCATTGCATTATATAAGGAAAATCATGTGCTGCCCACATCAGATTTTTTTGTGTTGAATTCGAGTTCCTCTTACTTTCAAGTTTTCTACAACATATGTGAAGCATGCAAACATGAATTTCCGATATTTAGATTCTGTTCTTAATGTTTTTTTGCAATTACAAATAACAATTAGTTAATAGTATTGCATGACAAATACAAATAACAATTACAAATAACAATTAGTAAATAGTATTACATGATTCATGTATGTAGTTACAATATGTCACAAATTTACCGAATATATCACCCATTGTATTTTATAAAAAATCTGATGTGAGCAACACATGACTTTCCTTATATAATGCAATGAATTTACTACTTTTATAGTTAAAAAAATGTTATTCTTATAGTAGATACTTATATTCTTTCCAAGATATTGAATTTTCGTCAATTAGCCGTCATTTTCATTGATTTAGCGTCATTTTTATCCATTTGGCGAAATGTTTGTTAATTTGGCAACAATTAAAAATGTCGTTAAGTTGGCGATATTCCGCCAAATTCGTCGCCAAAATATCGCCAAGCGTTATGGACGGAGAAATAAGGTATTCTTACAGCAGATAAATGACTTTTGGCGTTCAAATACAAAAGTATTACTCAAAGTATTTTTTTTCATGACTAGATTCACGAGAATGATGTCACCCAATTTATCGCATGGTATTACATATGAAAAGTGAACATGTTTCTCAATAGGAAATACTTTTTTTTCATTTTATATGATTTCTTGATAATTTTTTTGAAAAATGTGCAATATCTCGAGAACGGTTCATGTTAGCGCTCTAAAATTTATGTCAATCGTTTTCTAATGAAAAATTACATAAGAAATGTCTATTTGCGTAGCTACAGTAGTGGTTTTGATTTTTCGACGATTTTTTCAAAATTTTATTCGAAAATTTAGGGGGGTTCTGAACATTCGATTACGTATAAAAACAATAGGCTTCCAGTGCTTATGGATTGTGATTTTTGTACCAGATTTGATTCGAAGCGGTCCATTCGTTCGTCAGTTATCGTCTCCACAGACTCACTGACACACACACACAGACATCACTTCAAAAATGTTTGATTCGTGGTCAGGGATGCTTGAAACGTGCTCTCCCGTCGAAAACTCGTATTCGAATTTTCGACCCCGTCACAATACTTTCCTTATACATTATGTATATAAGGAAAGTAATAATGGGCCCCACTGTGACTCCTTAATCTGTTGCTTGTAGTGCACTCCAAAATATTTAATATACCATTAAATCATTGATAAATATACCATTTAAAGCATTTATAATTTAAATTACTCATTCTGTTGGGAATCTGAGATTTGGTTTAAATTTTTATGCCAGCTTTACCCTCGTATTCACCACAGAAGGTTTGACGTTAACCATGGCGAAACTCAACCGTACCGCCAATTTCATATTCACCACAAAATTTTCTTGCCGCTACTGCGAACTTTGCATTGCTTGAACCGAGAAATTTCGACCACCCAATTTAGGCAGTTTACATCTGTTTGCAGGCCTTGCGCATGCGCTCTTCTACTCACAATGGCGGCTATGGATGAAGTTCATGAAATATGAGACATATTTTTTACATAAACTGGAAACAAGACTAATCAGAAAATATATGGAATGGTATGTTTCTGAAATTATTTAAATATAATGGGTGACGTAGTATATATGGTTTTCATGTGACGTTATGCTTGGCGATTCGGATCCATACTATTGATCGATTTACAATTTAAATCTAGATAAATTATATTTCGTGCTGATCTTGTGCTCAATGGATAATCTTATAACAGGTATTTATCTGTTTTTCTTTGTTTACAGTAATTTGAATTGCAGTGTTTTATGCAGTAATTTACTTACGAACTTTTACATTTTGTCAACATAAAAATAATCTCGGATTTCTTGTTTATGCTAAATAGATTCAGTTATAAATGATTTGTACTGCAATATTTCACCTGGCCTGTTTACATAACGTAAAGGTCAGATTTTTTATTGTTGTATTAGTCAGTGCAAAGACAGTTCCTAGGCAGAAGTTAAATTTGTGTTTGTTTCATAGTAGTATATATATATGTATTTTTTAATTTGTGTAACTCCCTGCTTTTCAACTGTAGAATGTTTTTGTTCTTATGATTGATATTTTTATAGTGTCATAATACAAAACATTCAAGAATATGAGTGTTTTGATAAAATTAATGTATGCACTATTAATGACTAATAAATAATAAAATTATATAATATGTTATAATTTAAATACAAGCATGCGCTAGTTATAATTTCAGTTACTCGTTGAATGACTGTAAATGGGAGATTTTATTGATATTGGATATGTTCTATACACATAAATACACAACCAATTATCAAACTTTTATGAATTTACTTTGATGTAGGATGAGCTGCCAAATTTATATTAACTAGTAAGCTGTGGACTAGTTTGTTTTCAATTGTCATTGTCCACAATTCATATTATGTTTCTTTTTGTTTGTTTAACTGAAAATTTTTTACATTCTACGCACAATTTTTTTTTCCAAACTATGTTTATCTTTTCACTATTCATAATTCAGACCTTGAAAATAATTTAATCAGTACAGTGTTGTATATTGTCATGTACAAATTATGATATGAAAATTTAAACAGCATGTATTGACACATTGATAAATTTTTTTATGGATACTGAATATTTTTCCTTATCTCTTGCATATATTTTGGACTCAATGCGTATATTCATTAATTGTGCCAGATAGATTCAGTCACAACTCTACACAAAAAATTAAAAAATTACTATTAAAAATTACTATTAAAATTTCTATTAAAAATTACTATTTAAAATTATTATTACTATTAAAAAGTTTATATTTCTGCTGTAATTCAAAACACATTAATATAACGATATATGAAACAAGACAAGCATTTAAAGTTTGTCCTTCATTTTCTAATGCAATCGCTGCATTTGTTCATAAGATATTGAATCCATGGACACAGGCATCACCTCAAAAATGGCTGATTAAAGTTCAAGACTTAAAACGTGCTCTTCCGCCGAAAACGCCAAGTCAAATGTTTTATCCTGCCACAATACTTTCCCTATACATATTATATAGGAAAAGCAAAAATATATGTATCAAAAAATTTGTTTTGGTTAATTACGATAGCTTAATATTAACTCATTAAATTATTTTAATAAAAAATAATTTAACATTTATATATAGGGTCTTTCAAAAACTTTAAAAATTCATTAAAAATCGAAAAATCATCGCATTGACGTACGGTTTGTATCATAAGTATTATTATGACGGGGGGGGGGGGGGGGGGGGGGGGGGCGGTTGACGTGAAAAAATTTCGTTGTTTAAAAAATCACCTATAGGTGGCGCTGAATGCATTGGAAAGACAATTAAAATAACTTACTGTACGTGTCAAATCGTGTGACAAGCCTGAGTAAGCCTGAACAATTGATAGGAACTTTTCCTTTCTCTAGATTTTTCCTAACTCAGAATTTTCGAAAAGCATCTGATGCTGATTCGTCGCTCACGTAATACAGCTTCACTAACAAGGCTTTCTCGATCAAAGTTAACATTCTCGCAAAAATTTCTTCTTTGCACCGTTTACTAATGAATCAAATTAAGAATCTACAGAACACTACAGCTCTTTTATAATAGCCTCATTTGTATACTTCTGGAAGATATATTCGGGTAAGCGCCACCTATAGGGGATGTTTTAAACTACAAAATATTTTCACGTCAACCCCCCGCCCCCCCATCCTAGCAATACTTATGGTACAAACCGTACCTCAATGCGATGATTTTTCGATTTTTAATGACTTTTTTAAATGTATACGGACTTTTGAAAGACCCTGTATTTTTATTTAGAATGCCTTTATGATTGTCCTAATAAATTTATAAAGTCGGACAATAACAAAATATCAGGTTTTATATAAAGCATGAAACTAGTTGCATTTATTTACCACCAAAAGAATTTTTATAGTTAAATTACGGACTTGGTCATCCTGCTCTCTATGCTTCACCAGCCTTTGTAACTCGTTCCACTTCCTACTTACAGAGCTCAGCTTGCGAGCTATTTCAAGCCAAACTGCAGTTTAAATCGGTAAACAGTTAATTTCAGTATTATCCTATTATTTCTCTACAAATGTACCAAATTTCATAGTTTTGCATACTATAGTTTTTGCGGTAATAGACAAAGAAAGATCGATGGACGAACTGATACGAAAGAATTGTTTTCACTTCGAAAGTGCATTTCAATTTACAATTGCATCTATCCAATATTTTATGATAAAAGTTCCATTTATCCTTTACTAAAATTAATAATTAGAGATATTGATAAATTTCCTGTTTTCAAAATGTTCTAACATAAAATGTTAAATATCTTGAAAATGGCACGTGCTGGCTACACCGGAATAGAAATCACCCATCATCGTGAACCATTTAGCCGTCATATGATGTTGCCCTTGCTCACCAACGGGGATAGAACACACTATTCCCAATAAAACAGCCTCCAAACTCGCAGGTGGAACTGGAACCCACAACCCGACAGCTGAGCGAGCATAAAAAACCAGTCACCATTGTTACATCGTTTTCCCTCATGCGATGTAACATTAAAATAATTCACATACCTACAAAGATGGTCCCTGTGTTTCCACACAATTTTTATAAAGTTCCCCTTTGACCACTTGCAACGGAAAGGGCCAGTGGATTCTGGACTTCATGCCTGTGGATGGTCTCGTTCAAGATGGAGGAAGAGTCAACGGGGGGTAAGCGGTCGTTGGGGGCGCAATTTAGCCCAGATGTTCACGCAGGAGCGTGGGACTCCAGCCACCTGCAAATAATAACTCAGGGGCTACTGACCAAGCCTTCCTGTCATGGACTGGCCACTGAAAGTGAGGGTCCAGGTGTCCTCCAATGATATTAAGGGGGACTAAAAAAAATTGCAACGAATAAAATTTAAGAGGGAGGAGAGAGCGAGTTGGAAGATTCTCGAGAGAGAAAATTTTTGAGTTGGAAATCGTGAGTGCCTCTTGAGACTTGGTGATGTGTAGTAGTGAACCTTTTGATCGGAGTGAGATGATGCTCCGCCAGCTCCCGTGTGCTCGAGCCCTTGCTGAATCCTGAATGGAAGGTAGGCCTTTTGGCATCATGCATTACTCATTTTTGATACTCTCTCTTCTCCTGGTTTTTTTTTTATCTCAACCTGAAAGTTTGAAAATCTTAACCTGAAAAGATATTTTTAATGTTTGAGAAGCACAGATGAGTAGGAATGTATGTGGGAAATAGTAATTGAGGAACAGCAATGATTTAATGTTTAATTTTGATGTATCAATGCTTTACGTTGTATTAGTGATTTTTTTATGTGTACAAATGATTCACGAGATATTTAATGCTTAATGATCTAGCGCGTTAATGTTTTACGGTGTGTCAGTATTTTAAGGGAGCAACTTTTGGGCTCAAACCTTTTCATGTTTCTTTTAATTGTAAAATATGTAAATAAAACCTTCTTTTTTTGTTATTTTTAAAATCTAACTGGTGTCCTTATTTCCAATCCTTTTAAGTATTTCTTAATTTTTAGATTAAGTCTATACGATCACGACAGCCGTAATAGGTATTTATCGCGACCAAACCGGACGTGTGGGATTTACCAAGCAGTAACCATGTTCGCCAGTGGCATAACTATGCCAATGCTGTGCATTGGGGCCCACCAAAGTTTAGGGGCCCACATTAGAGAGAAACATTAAAAAAGTAAAAAGAATTATATTATAAATTAAAAAAATAAAAAATATTAACTGTTGAGAAACATGTTCACTTTTCATATGTAATATCATGCGATAAATTTGGTGACATCATTCTCGTGGATGTAGCTCGTTCCATTCATGAGAAAAGATACTTTAAGTAATACTTTTGCATTTGAACGCCAATAGTTATTTATTTGTTATAAGAATAACTTATTTCTCCGTCTTTAACGCTTGGCGAGATTTTGGCCGCGAATTTGGGAAAATGTCGCCAACTTGGCGACTTTTCAAAATGTTACCATATTAACAAAAATCTCGCCAAATGGATAAAAATGACGCTAAATCAATGAAAATGACGACTAATTAACGAAAATTCAGTATCTTTGAAAGAATATATGTATCTACTATAAGAATAACCTATTTTTTTTTACTGTAAAAGTAGTAAATTCATTGCATTCTATAAGGAAAGTCATGTGCTGCCCACATCAGATTTTTTACTTAATTACAATAAAGGTTTCAAGATGAACTTTTTCCGCAACCTTTTTTGCAAATTCTCACAGGACTCTGGTAGGGAATCATTACATTAGGCATTGCCCTTCAACTTTGTAATTAATATTTTTATTCCATCTCACTTTCTTGCCTTAGTTCGTTTGAGTAACATTCTAAAATCCACCAGGGGCACTGAAATCAAAATTATTCGATCGTAGTCAAGTTACTATATAAACATAAAGTCTACACTCGCGAATCTTTCGTTATAAAGTTATTGTGGTGCTCAAAGACTTTCCTGGGAAACTTTTATATTGAACAAAAACATCAACAAAGCGTTCGACGAAAAATGTTATTTATTTATTTGGAACATTTCTTTTCACATTTATTTCCGAGCAGAAAACAGAAAAACTACTGCATTCACACAAAATTCATTCAAGAGTTTGTTTCTCAGCGTCATTAATCCGTTTTTCGTAAGATCGCTAAGATTACTTTAGTATATTAAATTCTCCTCTAATGGTTTTACTTTCTGAACGCTTATGAGAATAACTTGTTATTCTACATTTTAGTTTCTTATTTGTTTCGCATGTGCTTAAATGTTTGTCTATCGCTTTAGTAACAGATTTCTGTGATTTTTACTTCTTACTTTCCTTATATACATAATTTATAAGGAAAGTATTGTGACGGGGTAGAAAATTCGAATTCGAGTTTTCGACGGGAGAGCACGTTTCAAACATCCTTGATCACGAATCGAACATTTTTGAAGTGATGGCTGTGTGTGTGTGTGGAGACGATAACTAACGAACGAATGGACCGATTCGAACGAAATTTGGTACAAAAATCACAATGCGTAAACACTGGAAGTTTTTATACGCAATCGAATGTCCAGGAACCCCTAAATTTTCGAGTGAAATTTTGAAAAAATCGGCAAAATATCAAAACCTCTAATAAAGTTACGCAAATAGATATTTCTTATGTAATTTTTCATTAGAAAATGATTGACATAAATTTTAGAACGCTAACACGAACCATTCTCGAGACTGCACATTTTTTCAAAAAAATTATCAAAAAGTCATATAAAATAAAAAAAAAATAATTCCTATTAAGAAACATATTCACTTTTCATATGTAATACCATGCGATAAATTGAGTGACATCATTCTCGTGGATCTAGCTCGTTCCATTCATGAAAAAAGAAACTTTGAGTAATACTTTTGTATTTGAACGCCAATAGTCATTTATCTGCTGTAAGAATAACTTATTTCTTCGTCCATAACGCTTGGCGAGATTTTGGCGACGAATTTGGTGGAATGACGCCAACTTGGCGACTTTTTTAAATGTTGCTAAATTAGCGAAAAACTCGCCAAATGGATAAGAATGGCGCTAAATCAATGACGACTCATTGATGATGACGACATGGAAAATGACGACTCATTGACGAAAATTCAATATCTTGGGAAGAATATAAATAATTACTATAAAAATAATCTATTTGTTTTTACTGTAAAAGTAGTAAATTCATTGCATTATATAAGGAAAGTCATGTGCTGCCCACATCAGATTTTTTATATATACTAATGGTTTTACTTTCTGAACGCTAATGAGAACAAATCGCTATTCTACATTTTAGTTTTCCAATTATTTTGCATATGCTTAAATGTTTGTCTATTGCTTTAGTAACAGATTTCTCTGAACAATTAATTGCTTTTACTTATTTATATATACTAACAGTTTTATTGTATGAGCGCTTATGAGAATAACTCACTATTCTACAGATTTATTTCCCTATTTCTTTTGCATATGCTTAAATGTTTTCCTATTGCTTTAATAATAGATTTCTATGATCAATTAATTGCTTTTATTTATTTATATAGAGTAATGGTTTTATTTTCTGAACGCTTATGAGAATAACTCTCTTTTAAAAATTTATGTGTGTCTACAGCTTTAGTAAGAGATTTCTCTGATTTAATTGCTTTTACGTATTTATTCCTTCAGGTTAAACTGCTTAACTGGGTTTGTTTCGGTACAATAGAAAAAAGAAATTACTTTTAGCGATGTGTACATTTATTACTAACATTTTAATATAAAATAAACAACATTTCTGTATGGGTTTTCTAGCTCAAAATTATGTAATGTATTTAATTTTGCTTCTTTATCAGGGTTTGTTTGATTTTTACTGTCTCATATTGCTATACAGGTAGATTGCAAAAATATTGCAAAACTAAATTGGTCGCTGACGCATTTTTTTATTTAAGAACTGCTTCATATAAAATCAAATGTTTTAACAAAAAAAATCTGATGTGTGCAGCACATGACTTTTCTTATATAATGCAATGAATTTACTACTTTTACAGTAAAAGGAATAGATTAGTTTTATAGTTGTTATTTATATTCTTTCTGAAATATTGAATTTTCGTCAATGAGTCGTCATTTTCATTGATTTAGCTTCATTTTTATCCATTTGGCAAGTTTTTCGTTAATTTAGCAACATTTAAGAAAGTCGCCAAGTTGGCGACATTCCACCAAATTCGACGCCAAAATCTCGCCAAGCGTTGTGAACGAAGACATAAGTTATTCTTACAGCAGATAAATGGTTATTGGCGTTCAAATACAAAAGTATTACTCAAAGTATCTTTTTTCATGAATGGAACGAGCTAGATCCACGAGAATGATATCACCTAATTTATCGCATGGTATTACATATGAAAAGTGAACATGTTTCTCAATAGGACATTTTTTGTATTTTTTATTTTATATGACTTTTGATAATTTTTTTGAAAAATGTGCAATATCTCGAGAACGGTTCATACTAGCGTTCTAAAGTTTATGTCAATCGTTTTCTAAGGAAAAATTGCATAATAAATGTCTATTTGCATGACTTTATTAGTAGTTTTGATTTTTTGACGACTTTTTCAAATTTTCATTAGAAAATTTAGGGGGATTCTGAACATTCGATTGCGTATAAAAACAATAGGCTTCCATTGTTTACGGATTGTGATTTTTGTACCAAATTTCGTTCGAATCGGTCCATTCGTTCGTCAGTTATCGTCTCCACAGGCTCACTGACACACACACACACATACTTTCACACACGCATACACACACAGACATCACTCCAAAACTGTTTGGTTCGTGATCAGGGATGCTTGAAACGTGCTCTCCCGTCGAAAACTCGTATTCGAATTTTCGAGCCCGTCACAATACTTTCCTTATACATTATGTATGTAAGGAAAGTAAAAATGATTAAGCGTTTTAATAAATAAAAAAAAAATACAAAATGTAACTTGTGAAAATGTAACTAATTCGAATTTTCGACCCCGTCACAATACTTTCCACATACACTATGTATATACGGAAAGTAAAAATGATTAAGCGTTTTAATAAATAAAAAAAAATACAAAATGTAACTTGTGAAAATGTAACTAATTCGAATTTTCGACCCCCGTCACAATACTTTCCACATACACTATGTATATACGGAAAGTAAAAATGATTAAGCGTTTTAATAAATAAAAAAAAATACAAAATGTAACTTGTGAAAATGTAACTAATTCGAATTTTCGACCCCGTCACAATACTTTCCACATACATTATGTATATAAGGAAAGTAAAAATGATTAAGCGTTTTAATAAATAAAAAAAAAATACAAAATGGAACTTGTGAAAATGTAACTAATTCGAATTTTCGACCCCGTCACAATACTTTCCACATTCATTATGTATATAAGGAAAGTAAAAATGATTAAGCGTTTTAATAAATAAAAAAAAATACAAAATGTAACTTGTGAAAATATAACTAATTCGAATTTTCGACCCCGTCACAATACTTTCCACATACATTATGTATATAAGGAAAGTAAAAATGATTAAACCTTTTAATAATAAAAAAAAAAATACTAAATGTAACTTTTTTTTACCCGCCCTCTAGCAAAGGAAGTTACAATTAGCAAATTGTTCCTTATTCACTTAAAAATCTTTTTATGAAGGGGAGGGGGGGGGGGGGGGGACCTCATTTCATTAATATGCAAATTTGGCCGTGAAAACATTGCAGATGTAGTACTTAATCCTTTTTGAGCCGATTGGAAAAAATTGTGATAACATAGATTTCAAAGGTTGTTAGATAAAATTCTCATTAGAAAACTTACATGCGGACCCATAACAAAAGTTTTCTGCCGTACCCAATTACCTGTTGAAAACTTTAAAGAATGATATTTTGATATTTCCGGTAATTGTGGTAGTATGATATTGGAAGTTTCTTCTTTGACTAATTGGGCTATTAAATTTTTTTTTTATAATTTTAAATTTTTTTCAAGGGAGCTAGTAAAAAATTTACTGTTTTTTTATAAGTGCTACATGATAAAAATTTGCATAGGATGGAACTTTACCGTCAGTAAGGCATTTATTAAATTGGAACCATGGGTATAAAATCAATCTTTTAAGAAATATTCAGTTCTGTAATTTTTTCGAGAAACTCTGCATATTGAATATTGCCCCTACTGCTTCAGTAACAGATTTCTGTGAACAATTTATGCCATTTACATATTCACCCCTTCAGGTAAAACTGCTTCTGGTAAAACTGTTCAGTGCAAGGAATTTGTTAGGTAGGAAGGTAGGAATTGTTTGCGTGCTCCTGCCTGGGAACCACCATTTGGAGCGCTTCTTCGATGCGAAATTGATTTGGAACCGGTTGCTCATCCTCTTCGTCGCTCCAGTTGACTAGAAGCCAAGCCAAGACGTTTAATTCCGGAATATCGGGGACCAAAGGTCCTTCACTTCCACATCGAAGATAAAAATGTCCACTGTGAATGGTTTTTCTATAGCAATATGGATAGCAATATGCACGCTTCGTGGTACGGGTGCTGAGAGTAGGTCAAAGACCGCTGATGTGCCGTCTTCATCTTGGGATGGCGGTAGTCTGGGGTGAGGCTGCAAAAGAAGAGGGGGCGGGGCTACGGAAGAGCGGACCAATAGAAAATGTGTACAGGTATATGTGATACTGAATTTTTTACAGGAATACCTATATGGTGGAATTCTATGCACTGTAATTGTAAGCCTCCATGCTGTGCATTCTCGTTTTCGGATATTCGTAATTAGGGCGGTTGTAGCAAATGTTGTCTTCGTTCAGGTATTTCGTAGGTGTAATTAATTTTTATTTTAATCGATTTAACTCTTGGGTGTTTAATGAATTTGAGAAAATCTGGATGAGGCGCTAATTTTTAAATTACCCTATATATGCCTTTGAATTTATTTTTTCCGAAATTCGGGATGTTTTTCACGAAGACGTTTTGCTTCAGTTTTAGATATCCAACCTTTGCTTTTTTTTAGGTAACTGTCCTGAATTTCCTGAGTTCGGATAAAGTTATCGTAAGTCAGTGGCAGCTAGTGACTTCAGGTATGGGTAAAGCAGATTCTGACCTAGTCCTCGGCAACAAACATCATCAAAACATCTAAGTAGCCAAGCGAGTTTGAAAAATTCGCCAAATAAAAGTAATAATAAGCATTTTCACTGATTACTCTAAGTGAAGTAACGCTTTTACTACGTCACCTGTTTCACCTGACGAGCCGCCACTGTCGTAAGCTTATTTAAACGCCACTATCGTAGTTTCTAACTTTTGCGGTTGGTTTCTTACGTAATACTGTGTTTCTTCCGCATTATTTGGTACGATGTTCATAAATAGTGGTGTTGTGATACAACTGCTTAGAGAGAATTAATTAAAAGATGAAGTGCTTGAATAAACAGCCATATCACAACAGTTGATTAGGTCGGCCACCCACATGCAAATTATAAGGAAACTAATAAAATTAAGAATAGTTAAATGCTTAATGAATTGGGATCGTATAGTAGGGAATAGAATTTTGAATATAAATGCAAAGCATTACGGATTAGATATTTTATGTAACCATTTTGCATATGGACGCCTTAAAATTATAAAATACACAATTTTTTTAATACATGTTTAATCTTACAAATTTTGTACCTACCTTGTCTTGTACCTATAAATAAAAAAAAATAATAATATTATAACAAATCAGTTCATGTAGCTAGCAGTGATTCGTTCGATATATTTAAAGTAATTTTCTGGATAAATTATATATATATATATATTTATATATATATAATATATTTATATATATATATATATAGCAATATCTCATTATGTCATCAAATTGGAAATAATCTTATTCAGACTAAAGATGAAAAGTTCATAAAATTTCTTTATTCACAATTGTTATGGTTTTCCAATTAAAAAAAAAACACATATATTATTATGTAAATATATATACATATATATCATAATTTTTTTTTTGCCATTTAATAGATCAGCATATTAACTGATTCTCATTATGAGTGCAAGCTAATATTATTGTATGTAGAGATTACAACATTGATACATTAATTCGCATGTTTCATTAAGAAAATAATTTGAATAAGATAGTAGATTTTTGCAGAAATTATACACTTACTTTTTTACAACATGATAAATGTATTGTAGATTTCTACTTATCTCCCTTTAGGCTTCATCAATAATGCAAACAACAAAAACTACAATCACACTAATCAAAGATTTGTATAATGTAACAGATCTTTCCGTTCACATCCCAGTTATATAATAAAAAATCTGATGTGGGCAACACATGACTTTCCTTATATAATGTTAATTTTTTACTGTAAATTTACTACTTTTACAGTAAAAAAATAGGTTTTTCTTATAGTAGATACTAATATTCTTTCCAAGATATTGCATTTTCTGCAATCAGTCGTCATATTCATTGATTTAGCGTCATTTTAATCCATTTGGCGAGATTTTCGTTAATTTGGCACCATTTCAAAAAGTCGCCAAGTTGGCAACATTCCGCCAAATTCGTCACCAAAATTTTGCCAAGCGTTATGGACGAAGAAATAAGTTGTTCTTACAGAAGAAAAATGACTATTGGCGTTCAAATACAAAAGTATTACTCAAAGTATCTTTTTTCATGAATGGAACGAGCTAGATCTACGAGAATGATGCCACCCAATTTATCGCATGGTATTACAAATGAAAAGTGAGCATGTTTCTCAATAGGAAATATTTTTTTTTCATTTTATATGACTTTTTAATAATTCTTTTGAAAAATGTGCAATATCTCGAGAACGGTTCATGTTAGCGTTCTAAAATTTATGTCAATCGTTTTCTAATGAAAAATTATATAAGAACTATTTGCGTAACTTTATTAGTGGTTTTGATTTTTTAACGATTTTTCCAAAATTTTATTCGAAAATGTTCTGAACATTCGATTACGGGTGTTCTGAACATTCGATTACGTATAAAAACAATAGGCTTCCAGTGTTTACGGATTGTGATTTTTATACCAAATTTGGTTCGTATCGGTCCATTCGTTCGTCAGTTATCGTCTCCACAGACTCACTGACACACACACACACACACACATACTTTCACACACACACACACACACACACAGACATCACTTCAAAAATGTTTGATTCGTGATCAGGGATGCTTGAAACGTGCTCTCCCGTCGAAAACTCGATTTCGAATTTTCGACCTCGTCACAATACTTTCCTTATACATTATGTATATAAGGAAAGTAATAAAAGTATTGTGATTTGTCACAACAAGTGGTAAACCGCGTAGGAAGAAAAGAAAGTTGGGATACAGCTGGGCTGTGTTTTAAAGGAGGTTTAACCATAGGCAAAAAATGGGGACATGCGAAGCTCTGAGAGCCCAACTTCCATCTTCGATATACCTTTCTTTCATACAATCAAATTCCTTCTAATAGTGATGGATTTGTTAATTCCGAAATTAAAATAAAAAAATATGATGTGGGTAACACGTGACTTTCCTTATATAATGCATAAAATTTACTACTTTTACAGTTAAAAAATATGTTATTCTTATAGTAGATACTTATATTCTTTCCAAGATATTGAATTTTCTTTAATTATTTGTCAATTTCATTGATTTAGCGTCACTTTTATCCATTTGGCGAGATTTTCGTTAATTTGACAACAATTAAAAATATCACCAAGTTGGTAACATTCCGCCAAATTCGTCGCAAATCTCGCCAAGCGTTATGGAATTAAGTTATTTTTACAGCAAATAAATGACTATTGGCGTTCAAATACAAAAGTATTACTCAAAGTATTCTTTACCCTGAATGGAACGATCTAGATCCACGAGAATGATGTCACCCAATTTATCGCATGGTATTACATATAAAAAGTGAACATGTTTCTCAATAGGAAATATTTTTTTTTATTTTATATGACTTTTTGATAATTTTTTTGAAAGATGTGCAATATCCTGAGAACGGTTCATGTTAGCGTTCTAAAATTTATGTTAATCTTTTTCTAATGAAAAATTACATAAGAAATGTCTATTTATGTAACTTTATTAGCGGTTTTGATTTTTTGACGATTTTTTCAAAATTTCACTCGAAATTTTAGGGATGTTCTGAACAATCGATTACGTTTAAAAACAATAGGTTTCCAGTGTTTATAGATTGTAATTTTTGTACCAAATTTTGTTCGAATCGGTCCATTCGTTCGTCAGTTATCGTCTCCACAGACTTACTGACACACACACACACACACATACTTTCACACACATACACACACACACGCAGACATCATTGTAAAAATGTTCGATTCGTGCTCAGGGATGCTTGAAACGTGCTCTCCCGTCGAAAACTCGATTTCGAATTTTCGACCCCGTCACAATACTTTCCTTATACATTATGTATATAAGGAAAGTAATATGAAATTTGGTACATTTATAGGGAAATAATAGGGTAACACGATGAAAGAAATCGTTTACCGATTTCAACTTTAGATGAGCTTGAAATAGCTCGCGAAACCTCCTTACACGCGAAGCGAGTAACGGGATTTCGTGAAGCGATGCGAGCAAGGGGGGGGGGGGGGAGGAGGGGCGGCAGAGCTACCTAGTATGCAGAATATACTCTTCTAGTTACTTTCCTTATTTACATAATGTATAAGGAAAGTATTGTGACGGGGTCGAAAATTCGAATTCGAGTTTTCGACGGGAGAGCACGTTTCAAGCATCCCTGATCACGAATCAAACATTTTTGAAGTGATGTCTGTGTGTGCGAAACTATGTGTGTGTGTGTCAGTGAGTCTCTGGAGACTATAACTGACGAAGGAATGGACCGATTCGAACCAAATTTGGTACAAAAATCACAATCCGTAAACACTGGAAGCCTGTTGTTTTTATACGCAATCGAATGTTCAGAACCCCCTAAATTTTCGAATGAAATTTTGAAAAAATCGTCAAAAAATCAAAACCACTAATAAAGTTATGCAAATAGACATTTCTTATGTAATTTTTCATTGGAAAACGATTGATATAAATTTTAGAACGCTAACATGAACCGTTCTCGAGATATTGTACATTTTCCAATAAAATTATCAAAAAGTCATATAAAATTAAAATAAAAAATTTTCGTATTGAGAAACATGTTCACTTTTCATATGTAATACCATGCGATAAATTGGGTGACATGATTCTCATGGATCTAGCTCGTTCCATTCATGAAAAAAGATACTTTTAGTAATAGTTTTGTATTTGAACGCCAATAGTCATTTATCTGCTGTAAGAATAACTTATTTCTTAGTGCATAACGCTTGGCGAGATTTTGGCGACGAATTTGGCGGAATGTTGCCAACTTATCGACTTTTTGAAATGTTGCCAAATTAACGAAAATCTCGCCAAATGGATAAAAATGACGCTAAATCAATGAAAATGACGACTAATTGTCGAAAATTCAATATCTTGGAAAGAATATTAGTATCTACTCTAAGAAAAACGTATTTTTTTTTACTGTAAAAGTAGTAAATTCATTACATTATATAAGGAAAGTCATGTATTGTCCACAGCAGATTTTATTTTTATAGTCACTGTGTCTCAGAAGTATCTAAAAAATCTACCATATTTCACGATTGCTTAACATTTATTTAAATTTAAATTAACGTTTTGGCAACGTCAGCTCTCCTAATTTATTAGACAGAAACATCAGCAAAGGGTTTAACAAAATAAAAGTTCCGCATTTAATTGGAATGTTTCTTTTCGCATTTCTTTTTTACTGTAGACAACAGAAAAAAAATACTTCATTCTAAAAATAAAAAAAACATTCAAGGTTATTTATCTGTTTTACAATGTCGCTGAGAAAAGCTGAAATACTTTTTCCGTTCCCTCGCTAATGGCTTTTCTTTCTGAGTGTTTATGAACCTAACTGGAAATTTTATTTTCGGCTTTCTTCTCCTATTTGTTTAGTGTTTGCTTTAAGCGTTTTTGCATATACTGCTTTTGTAACGGATTTCTGTTATTAATTCGCATATTTTATGTCATTTACTTATTCATTCCTTGAAAGGAAAAAAGATTCATTTGGTTTGTTTTAATAGAATATAAAATATCAGGAGGGAGAATCTTCATCGAAGTTTCCCATATGCAGGGAGTCCCAAAAACATTGATCTCGGTTTTTAATCCTTAAATATTGATCTTAGACATATATAATAAATTACAAAGTTGCGTAAAAAAAGGTACATAATTTTATTAAATCTATTAAAATTGTCAAGGGAATTAAATTTTAAGAAAAACAAAATTTAAATTTTTTTACGGCATCCGTTCAAAAACATTTCCAATGAGTAAAATGTGTCCCATACACTAATAAGGTGATATACAAAATTTCAGCATTTTAACATAAAAAGTTCCAGAGATATGAAAAGACAAAAATACTGACTTAAACCACTTTTCGATACATCGACATGGGTTCTCAGAGATAAAAAATTATGGAAGCATATTTCAGGAAGCATATTTTTGAAAAATTGTAAATAAATCTAAAGAAAAGAGGCAGATATTATTTGCCTATGCTGCATTTCTGCGTTGCGTCATTTGCACTCTTTCTGTAAACATTTACATTTTAATTTGTGATTAATCCCCCACCAACTTTGTTTAAACATATCTCTGGCACTTTTCATGATAAAATGCTGAAATTCTGTACATCACCTTATTAGTGTCTGCGGCACATTTTATTCATTGGAAATGTTTTTGCACGAGGGCCATATAAAAATTTAAATTTTGTATTTCTTCAAATTTAATCCTCTGAAAATTTCTATCGATTTCATAAGATTCTGTACCTTTTTCTTTACTCAAATTTGTAATTTATTATATATATATCTAAGATCAATATTTAAGGAATAAAAGCCGAGGTCAATTTTTTGGGGACACCCTGTATACATATTCCATAATGTTTAGTTCTCCTTATATCATATCAGAATGTAGGTCTTATATGTTGAATATATATATATGATTTATATATATTAGATTTCGTATCAAAATTATTCTGTAATAATATTTTATTAGGTGCTTCGTCCCCCGCTCGATAAGCTTCGCTAAACCTTATAACTCGCTTCGCGTGACGGGAGGTTTCTCTTCCTGCTAGCGGAGCTCGCTTTGTTGGATATTTGAAGCTAAATTAAAGTTTAAATCGCTAAACTGTTTATATCACTGTGTTACCCTATTATTTCTCTACAAATGTACCAAATTTCATATTTTTGTATGCTTCAGTTTCTGCTGTGCGAGACAGAGAATATCTATGGACGTTCCTATAAAAAAATCTGATGTGGGCAACACATGACTTTCCTTATATAATGCAATGAATTTACTACTTTTACAGTAAAAAAAATAAGTTTTTCTTATGGTAGATACTTATTTTCTTTCCAAGATATTGAATTTTCGACAATTTGTCGTCACTTTCATTGATTTAGCGTCATTTTAATCTATTTGGCGAGATTTTCGTTAATTTGACAACATTTCAAAAAGTCGCCAAGTTGGCGACATTCCGCCAAATTCATCGCCAAAATCTCGCCAAACTTTAATGACGGAGAAATAAGTTATTCTTATATCAGATAAATGACTATCGGCGTTCAAATACAAAATAATTACTCGAAGTATCTTTTTTCATGAATGGAACGCGCTAGATCCACGAGAATGATGTTACCAAATTTATCGTATGGTATTACATATAAAAAGTGAACATGTTTCTCAATAGGAAATATATTTTTTATTTTATGACTTTTTGATATTTTTTTTTAAATGTACAATATCTCGAGAACGGTTCCTGCTAGCGTTCTAAAATTTACGTTAATCGTTTTCTAATGAAAAATTGCATAAGAAATGTCTATTTGCGTAACTTTTTTAGCGGTTTTGATTTTTTGACGATTTTTTCAAAATTCCACTCGAAAATTCAGGGGGGTTCTGGACATTCGATTACATTTAAAAACAATAGGCTTCCAGTGTTTATAGATTGTGATTTTTGTGCCAAATTTTGTTCGAGTCGGTCCATTCGTTCGTCAGTTATCGTCTCCACAGGCTCACTGACACACACACACACACACATACTTTCACACACACACACGCAGACATCACTTCAAAAATGTTCGATTCGTGATCAGAGATGCTTGAAACGTGCTCTCCCTTCGAAAACTCGAATTCGAATTTTCGACCCCGTCACAATACTTTCCTTATACATTATGTATATAAGGAAAGTAAAAAGTACATTTTTCACTTCAGAAGTGCATAAAATGTAAAGAATCTTGTAAACTACATTGAAATTTTTAAAAATGTCTCCATTCTGCAAAAATTCAACTATGTAGGTATCTGCCTTAAAAAATTTGTTGTTTTGCTATTGTATTTAATTTTTTTAAACTATTTTAATTTCATTTTTTTACTCAATTACGAAAAATGTGTCAAATAGTAATTTTTTATTGCAAACTTCTGCAAATTTTCTCGGTATCAGTATCATAGAGGTTCACAAAATTGTGGCAAAAGCAAATTTTTTTTTCTGTTGCAGATATCATCTATTTCATGCTGACAAACATACATATACTAGGCGTAAAATGATTCTTCGGAGCTATTACCTGCAATCAGAGAATAATCCTTTTAGAAAGATAATACAGTTGAACCTGTCTTGAACTGAAATTTCAGGCACCGGCAGAATTTTCCACCTTGAAAAGGTTTCATGCAGGTTATTTCAGCAAAAGCAAAGTTTAAGGTTAAGCTGGAAATGCAGATAGCTCATTGCTTACCTATATATATCAGACATCAAAACTTCTGAAAAGTATATTTAGATACACCTGATTAATAATATATTATACCATAACAGCTAATTAAATTATTTTAAAATTTTTATACGTGTATTTTCGTATACTGCGAACACAGGTATATACATATAAATAAAAAATGTAGTGCAGCCAATGTCCTATACACTTAGCTTATTACTATACCTTAAAACCTAGGTATATTGACGTATCAGTAAAATATTACTGCTTACCGTATAATAAAAAATCTGATGTGGGCAACACATGACTTTCCTTATATAATGTAATGAATTTACTACTTTTACAGTAAAAAAAATAGGTTTTTCTTATAGTAGATACTTATATTATTTTCAAGATATTGAATTTTCAACAAATAGTCGTCATTTTCATTGATTTAGCGTCATTTTAATCTATTTGGCGAGATTTTCGTTAATTTGGCAGCATTTCAAAAAGTCGCCAAGTTGGTCACATTCCGCCAAATTCGTCGCCAAAATCTCGCCAAGCGTTATGCATTAAGAAATAAGTTATACTTACAGCAGATAAATGACTATTGGCGTTCAAATACAAATGTATTACTCAAAGTATCTTTTTTCATGAATGGAACGAGCTAGATCCACGATAATGATGTCACCCTATTTATCGCATGGAATTACATATGAAAAGTGAACATGTTTCTCAATAGGAAATATTTTTTTTTATTTTATATGACTTTTTGATAATTTTTTTGAAAAATGTACAATATCTTAAGAACGGTTCATGTTAGCGTTCTAAAATTCATGTCAATCGTTTTCTAATGAAAAAATACATCAGAAATGTCTATTTGCGTAACTTTATTACCGGTTTTGATTTTTTGACGATTTTTTAAAAATTTCATTCGAAAATTTAGGGGGGTTCTGAACATTCGATTGCGTATAAAAACAATAGGCTTCCAGTGTTTACGGATTGTGATTTTTGTACCAAATTTGGTTCGAATCGGTTCATTCGTTCGTCAGTTATCGTCTCCACAGTCTCACTGACACACACACACACACACACAGACATCATTTCAAAAATGTTTGATTCGTGATCAGGGATGCTTGAAACGTACTCTCCCGTCGAAAACTCGAATTCGAATTTTCGACCCCGTCACAATACTTTCCTTATACATTATGTATATAAGGAAAGTAAAAATAAATACACAGTATCATTTTATGGAGATGAACTTGTAAAGGTGTCGGAATGAACACACAGACATATTTTGATAAAAACAACAAGTTTATTCCTAAACTGTAGAAATCATAAAATACACTCCATTAACGTAATTTACAAATAATAAATCAGAATGTACACGGTCCCCTTTCAACCATTGTCTGCATCCACACACGCCACACTCCACGTACCAACTCGTATCAACACCTCCCACCGTTTGCTTCGCATGTCGCCTTTTTATAACCTGGTTAGCAGCACCCTCTACCGTCCGCAACCTGCGCGGTTGCTATTTAAATTTAGACACGTCTTTCTCGGGCGAAGACATTCCTTGAAAAATAAGAAGCCGAGAATAGAAATTGTTAATCCTTTAAACTTTTAAAACAATCTAATATGATTTCTTGGATTTCTTCGTCTTACTAACAATGCGAGTTTCAGTTAAAAATCACGCACCCATTGATTAATATTCCTGTCATTTCAGAATATCCTGGATTAACAGAAAATTCTGAAAAACAGAGTTCCGAAGCAGCTTTCAGAAAATCGTTATATGATTTAATAAAAGTTTCTGTGAAAAATGGTGGCGCTCTTGGAAATAAATAGCTGAAATAGTTGGACTTATTTTTCCCGTTCCTTGTACATTACAACAGGAGCTTTATTAACACATTATTTCTTTCCTTATATACATAATGAATAAGGAAAGTATTGTGACGGGGTCGAAAATTCGAATTCGAGTTTTTGACGGGAGAGCACGTTTCAAGCATCCCTGATCACGAATCGAACATTTTTGAGATTATGTCTGTGTGTGTGTGTGTCAGTGAGCCTGTGGAGACGATATCTCACGAACGAATGGAGCGATTCGAATGAAATTTGGTACAAAAATCAGAATTCGTGAATATTGGAAGCCTGTTGTTTTAAAACACAATCAAATGCTCAGAACCCTTCTAAAATTTCGAGTGAAATTTTGAAAAAATCATCAAAAAATCAAAACCTTTAATAAAGTTACGCAAATAGACATTTCTTATGTCATTTTTCCTTAGAAAATGATTGACATAAACTTTAGAACGTTAGCATGAACTGTTCTCAAAATATTGCACATTTTTTAAATAAATTTATCAAAAAATCCCGTAAATTAAAAAAATATATTAACTATTATGAAACATGTTCTCTTTTCATTTATAATATCATGCGATAAATGTGTCTACATCATTCTCGTGGATCTAACTCGTTCCATTCACGAGAAAAGATACTTTGAGTAATACTTTTGTATTTGAACGCTAATAGTCATTTATCTGCTGTAAGAATAACATATTTCTCCGTCCATAACGCTTGGCGGTATTTTTGTAACGAATTTGGCAGAATGTCGCCAACTTGGCGACTTTTTTAAATGTTGCCAAATGAACGAAAATCTCGCCAAATGGATAAAAATGACGCCAAATCAATGAAAATGGCGACTAATTGAAGAAAATTCAATATCTTGAAGAGAGTGTAAGTATTTACTATAAGAATAACATTTTTTTAACTATAAAAGTAGTAAATTCATTGCATTATATAGGAAAGTCATGTGCTGCCTACATCAGATTTTTTTTTACTGTAAAAGTAGTAAATGTATTGTATTATATTAGGAAAGTCATGTGCTGCCCACATCAGATTTTTTAAAATTGGTTGTCCCTAACCGCGTTGTGCAGGTTCCGTTTGACACAGAGGAAATAACATAAATTCCCTAATTTTTTGGACGGGGCTAAGAAAAGTTTCCACTTGTTACAGTATTCCGTTTCTGCAGGTTCCTTTTCAAACAGGTTTGATTGTATTAAATTTCTATGTAAGCTTTGTTTAAATTGAAATAACTAGAGAAAAGCATAATTATTCTCCAGACATCACATTTACAAACTCGTTGGTAATTTAGAAGCAGCGAGCCATATTCAATTTTACATGTTTCCGTGTCTTTCTGCTTGAATATCAGTTGTGGATTTACTAGGAGGTTAATGAAGCTTAAGACTTAAGCTCGGCCAAACAAATTCCACTAGAGACATGATTTGCTTTTAAAGTTATTCATGCATTGACTTTCTGCGTAGAAATTTATATTTTTCTTTTGCAGTTTTGCGCTGCATTAATCCTTAGTTGAAAAAAAAATCTGATGTGGGCAACACATGACTTTCCTTATGTAATCCAATGAATTTACTACTTATACAGTAAAAAAAATTGGTTTTTCTTACAGTAGATCCTTATATTCTTTCACATATATTGAATTTTCGACAATTTGTCGTTATTTTCATTGATTTAGCGTCATTTTTATCTATTTGGCGAGGTTTTCGCTAATTTAGCAGCATTTCAAAAGTCGCCAAGTTGGCGACTTTCCGCCAAATTCGTCGCCAAAATCTCGCCAAGTGTTATGGACTGAGAAATAAGTTATTCTTATACCAGATAAATGATTATTTGCGTTCAAATACAAAAGTATTACTCAAAGTATCTTTTCTCATGAATGGAACGAGCTAAATCCACCAGAATGATGTCAACCAATATATCGCATGATATTACGTATGAAAAGTGAACATGTTTCTCAATAGTTAATATTTTTTTTTTTAATTTATGGAATTTTTTGATAAATTTATCTGTAAAGTTTCCAATATATCGAAAACGATCCATGCTAGCGTTCAAAAGTTTATATCAATCGTTTTCTAAAGAAAATTACATAAGAAATGTCTATTTGCGTAACTTTATTAAAGATTTTTATTTTTTGATGATTTTTTTCAAAATTTCATTCGAAAATTTAGGGAATGTCTGAACATCCGATTACGTTCAAAAACAATAGGCTTCCAGTATTCACGGATTGTGATTTTTGTACCATATTTCATTCGAATCGCTCCATTCGTTCGTGAGATATCGTCTCCACAGACTCACAGACACACACACAGACATCGCGTCAAAAATGTTTGATTCGTGATCGGGGATGCTTGAAACGTGCTCTCTCGTCGAAAACTCGAATTCGAATTTTCTACTCCGTCACAATACTTTCCTTATACATTATGTATATAAGGAAAGTAATAAAGTTCAGGTTTCATTATATCTTTAACAAGAACGAATTTCCTCCCGTTGAAAGTGGTCGCAAAATGGCGCCATCTGCGTCTATGACACAAATACAGATAACTCTATTAAATCTCCGAATTGCATGTTTTGAACAAACATCATTTTTGAGCTCCGTATTTTCCATACGCAATCCAGCCTACAAGGCGTTAAATAACCTCCATTGATACGTTCTAAATAATTGCACTAAATGAAAATGTGTGAAATTGCAGAAAAAAAGAAAAAATCCCTTTTCCGAGAGAATTGAAATTAAATAATTGACATCTCAGCGATTTTTCAGCCAGTTTTTGTCATTACTTATAATCAGACACTTGTATTCAGAAAATAATGGCTCGTTTGAAAAATAAAAACGATATCTCTGCTATTTAAGAAGTTACACTTTTGGATTTAAATTAAAAGAAAACTTACATGTAATACAGGTACTAAATCCCTCGTTCCCTGCATTAAAATACATGGTGTGAGTGCATGTATTGTGTATGAATTGAATAGATTTAAACAATAAATGGAGCTAGGCGCTTCCTAGCATCCATAAATTTTTTAGAGTATCACACAAGAAATGTATAATATAATAAAGTGAAAAGTATTTCCGAAACCATATACATTTTCAAGGGCCATACCTGGTTCAGTAATAAAGTCTACGTTCTTTATATATATATATATATATATATATATATATATATCATTATTAAATACGAAAGTATATTATTGAGTAGAATATATATATATATATATATATATATATATATATATATATATATATATATATACAGGGTGTCCAGTGCTATCGGTGCTCAATGGCTATTTCCTCAACCGTTAGTCACATAGATATACTTCCAATCGCAAAAATGTTTTAAATTTTAAAATCTATTATCCTAGAAACAGTTTAAATCAATAAATACATTTCTGAAAGAAATACGAAATATAAATTTTTATACGGTCCCCCGGTCCTACCAATTATATTCTGAAAATCATCCTCATATAAAAGAAATTTTCCTTTTACGACCAAAATTCACCGAGTTATGAAGCACTAAACTTTATGACTTAAGTCGCTTTTCCACGCATAACAATGTCCCGTTTCAGGCAACCAACCAATCAGGGACCGTATTGACCATTTCTCCAGGCAACCAACCAATCAAGTACCGTATTGACCATTTCTCAACACAAAAAGTGCTCCAACTTTAAACAGTTATAAGTCGGTCAATTTTGGTCGTAAAAGGATGAATTTTTTTTATTTTGCATGAAATTGTATGAAGATGGTTTTCCTAAATCTAATTAGTTGGACCGGGGGACTGTATAAAACTTTATAGTTAGTATTTCTTTCAGAAATGCATTTATTGTGTATTTAAACTGTTTCTAAGATGACAGATTTTAAAATTTAAAGCATTTTTGCGATTGGAAGTGTATTTCTGTGACTAACGGTTGAGGAAATAGCCATTGGGCACCGATAGCACTGGACACCCTGTATATATATATATATATATATATATATATATATATATACAGGGTGTTCGTAAACAGTTTTGACAAAATAAGAGGGGTGATAGTACCCATCGAAACGAACAATATTTACTATGGAACCTAGGGTCGCATTCCATTCTGAGTGTCAGAAAAGAGTATAACATCGAAACACGTTCAAAAAGCACAAGTCGCCACTTCGGACGACATAGCTGTCATACCGCAGAAGTATCTCATCTGGGGAGGTATCCTAGGTGATTGCCTGGTTGGCCCTTACCTTCTGCCTAAACGTTTGACCGGCGCAGCTTACCGTGTCTTTTTGGAGCAAGTGCTACCCGGTCTATTGCAAGCTGTTCCGCTCACCACAGAGAGAGCCATGTGGTTGTCGCATGATGGAGCCCCAACACACTTTTCTAGTGAGATTCGACACTTCTTGAATGCCACATATGTCGGACTGTGGATTGGACGTAATGGGCTTGGCTTCCGCGCTCACTGAACCTCAACCGACTGGACTTCTTCTGGGGGCACCTAAAATCATTGGTGTACGAAACGTCTGTGGACTCCGTATAAAATCTCGTCTCGAGAATCGTTGTTGCAGCGGACAGGATAAACACGACACCAGGTGTCTTCCAGAGGGTGCGCCTGGAAGTAATTCAAGTAATTCAAGTCGTTCATTCGGCGGTGGGAATTGTGCAACGGCATCCTTGGCCGTCTACTTTGAGTCTTTTTCTGGTGTAAATAAATGGGATTGTGCAACTTATAATTGCGCTAATTCTCCTTATTTTCACTGTTGAAAGTTCAGCTTTAACTTTACGCTTTTCTGACACCCAGAGTGGAATGCGACACTAGGTTCCATAGTAAATATTGTTCGTTTTGATGGGTACTATCACCCCAATTATTTTGTCAAAACAGTTTACGAACACCCTGTATATACATATATATATATATTAGAAATATGTAATAATAAAAAAAATTCAAGTAATATTAACATTACCATAGAAGCAAATTATATATATATATATAAATATATATATATATATATATATATATATATATATATATATATATATATATATATATATATATATATATATATATATATATATATATATATATATATATATTACAAGGTATCCATCGTGTAAAAAGTCCCTAGACGAGTAACTCTTCTGGGAAGTTATCCAGAAATATACTGAAATATGGACTGGAAATACATATTTACATATGGACGGGAAACATAGCAGAAATATAGACTGGGAACTTGCAGGTAGGTATATGTCTGATGATTGCTGTTCGTATTTATCGATTAGTTATTAAACTGGAAGCTTTTTTCTATGGATGGAGTACTGAAAAGATTTAAAATGCAAAATCGTAACAGCGTAGTAGCAACAATTAACACCCTCACAGCAAATATCGCCACATGTGTGACAGTGACGTTGTAGTCACGTGACACCTGAATCACAATGTGACATCATATTTGTGTCTTCTATGCGACGTTACGTATTAGTAACTTTGTAACTTCATTGTGACTATATTCTGTGGGTGACGTTTCCACAATTTAATTAACTCGTAACAATGTGACGACATTACAATGACAATTACAATGTGACGTCACAAACATGTTAATATGCGAAGTCACAAACGACCATGAAAATGACCAAAATGACTTCGCTGTAACCTCAATATGACATTGTCGAGACGTACTGAGACGTCCTGTGACGTCCCCAAGTCACAGTGTGACGTAAATCTTACGTCACTGTGGAAAAAATGCTGTTAGAGCATTAATGTGGATTCATATATCGCTGCATCTGAGAAAATTGACAACGCCAAATAAATATGATGAAATCATTGGTTCTCAGAATGAAATCGAGCTGGACATTGAGTATGCTTTAGCAATCTTGTCAAAATTAGATATACATATTTTTTTATCTTTGAAAATGTTAATTGAAGCAAAATTACAGACGTCTCGTTGGAAATTTGCTTCAGAACTTTAACTGTAACCAACACTAGGACATATGTTATAGAGAAGAAAAGTATGTATGCATGTATGTATGTATGGTCTAACATCACAAGACAACAGCTGAATCGAATTTGATGAAATTTGGTGGGTAGTCTTGAAATTGCCCCACTTAATATTTAGTTCATATTTCGAGTTTCTAACACCAGGGGTTGTCGCGATATTAATGAAACACGAAACTTTCGTTTGTCTCATCATCATAGGATAACAGCTGCACCGAATTTAATGAAATTTTGTGGGTAGCTTTAAAATAGGCCCCCATAAATTCAGCCCAAGTTTCGAGTTTCTAAGACCAGGGTTGTCGAGACATTAATGGAAAACGAAACTTTTTCCTAGGAATTCTACTCTCTAACTCCATGATTCCCAACGAAAAAGATTGGAAATCGTTGGTTTAAAACATGAAAGTCAATTAAATCTCTGAGTTTTGTGGGAGTTTATTGAACGTATTAGTCACTTTTGAAAATCGCAGGTTTGAAATATGAATTTAAATGGAAACTCTGTCACCATTGTTTATTTTTCACAGGCTTACTCAAAATTTTTTTATTTATTTGAATAATAAATAAATGAATATAAAAATATCTATCTATATATATAAAGAAGAAAAGTATGTATGTATGATCCAATGGATCTGATTGGCCAAAGTGTGGTCAATCAGATCTATTTTTTTCTCTTGCGTAATGCAATCAATTTACTTCTTTCACAGTGAAAAACAATGTATAAGATTCACGGCAATATATGTTCCTGTGTAATTTTTATCAGAGTTTTGCATCGTAAATCCCGAGCAACGTCGGGTAATCGCTACTAGTATGTTATAAGAGGAAGATTATCAATCGGAGATTTCGATAGTATATCCGAAAATCGTGGCGTCGAAGGAGTGTACTATATTTTGAATTAAGAACATTAATTCCTCCATAGATACAGCGAATATCAAATAAATGAAACTTAATTTTCAAAGATATTGAATTTTCTATAGCTTTGAATCCTTTTCGTTAATTTAACACCAATTTTGTGAATTTAGCGCCATTTTTGCAAATTTGGTGATAATTTATCAAATTCGCCACCAAAGTCGCCAATTTTTCATTAGATTTTTCGCCAAGCATTACTGATAGACAGAAAGAAGGAGTCTATCGGTAGCACCTTTTTTTTAATTTAGTTTCCAAATCATGAATATAAGTGCCTTGATTCATTATACAACAATTACTACTCGCTGAATATTAATTATGGTGTCGAATATTTTTTATTTCCAAAAATACCGCATTTGTCGGTGATACATTTTTTGAATCATTTCTCTACCGAAAGGTCTTATTGTTCCTAATTACGCTTTGCACGCAAAATTTTATCGATAAATAAACGCCCTTATCAAAAGTGTTATTTGCATTTTTTACACCTTTTTGCTAGTGATGCCTCAGGTGTCATTTCAAGAAAAGTCTTTCAACATCTGGTTTTCGTGGCCCTCATTATCATGCCCTCCGAGCATGGAATGTACGTGAAGCATTATTATCAAAGAAATGGTATTTTTGTGACAAACATAGAATGCGATATTTTTTAATGGGCTGAACTTGTAATTTAGGAATAAAAATAAAACTGTAATGTCGACATTCGCATTACATTTGTGAATGAATAAATGTAGTTGATCGAAACTGTTTAATGCAAGATATCGTTTCTTAGAGCTTTCAGAAAACACTGTGCATATTTTTAAATATATACTACACCTAAATCTATTTTAGCAAGACTATTTTACATGTTTAGAACTTTCAAAGGATTTTTTACACCATAGATACCCTGTAAGATATCTATGTAAAAACAAACTTGGGTCTAATCTGAGTAATTTGAATATATATATATATATATATATATATATATATATATATATAAGAACGTAGAATATCAGTATTACCGAACCAGATATGGCCCCTTGAGAATGTATATGGTTTCGGAAATACTTTTCACTTTATTATATTATACATTTCTTGTGTGATACTCTCAAAATTTTTGGGTGTTAGGAAACGCCTAGCTCCATTTATTGTTTAAATCTATTCAATTCATACATAATACATGCACTCACACCATGTATGTTAATGCAGGGAACGAGGGATTTAGTACCTGTATTACATGTAAGATTTTTTTAAATTTAAATCCAAAAGTATAACTTCTTAAATAGCAGAGATATCGTTTTTATTTTTCAAACGAGCCATTATTTTCTGAATATCAGTCTCTGATTATAAAGCATGACAAAAACTGGCTGAAAAATCGCTGCGATGTCAATTATATCTCCATTTGTTGATTTACCAGTTTAAATCTATTCAGCTAATTAACTGTTCTTGCACTTACACCATGTATATTAATGCAGGGAGCGATGGGTTTAGTACCTGTATTACATGTATGATTTTTTAAAATTTAAATAGTCATTTCATTATTGGATGTGGTTACATGCTAAAATAATATCAAGGCTTTCTCAACATGACAACCAAATTTCTAATGCTTACCTTATATATGGAACAGAGAACGATAGGTATTTAATACCTGTTTTATTTATAGAGGTTTTATTTTCAAGCCATACGTTGGGTCTATTTTATTTTATTTTTATTTTTACATGTGCTCTTCATACAACTTTCAATGAAGAATAAGTCACAGATAATGAAAATATACAAGTAACTAAATTTCTTATAATATATATTCACATATTATTATAACAGTTATCAATTAATTCAAAAGTTGGATACGATTAATATTTTGGGATTTAAAACGTATGACTTTAAGGACCTTTTCAACAATATTGACATAAAAGATCTATATACAGTAACTTGGGATATTATTAAATCTTTCTATAATATACAAAATTTGGATATAGATCATTCTTTCGTGCACCACCTTCTCAAGTGTGGAAAGCCCAGGCCGTCCGACTCATCCAGAGGAGACCTTCTCAAGTGTAGAAGACCCAGACCGTCCGACTCGTCCAGAGGACTAAGAGCAACTATTTGGACGGCCGGATCCAAGTGTGTAATTTTTAATAATTACTTGATGCAAGGCAATAAAATTTATATGCAAATTAAGGGTGTTCCACAGGGTGGCTTTGCCAGTTCAGCTCTCGCAAATCTTTATCTACACTTCTACGAGTCAAATTTTATAAACTCTGCATATGCATTTTACAGATATATTGACGATGTTATTGTCATTAAAATAGCTCACTCATCAAATGATATAGATTTTGATTTTTATCCTCCAAATTTATCCCTTTTTCCAAACGAAAGCAACATCTCGTCTAGCGTTAATTTCTTAGATTTAACTCTATCTCTTGATAATGAATATTCATTTTTGTCAAACCTTTATGATAAAAGAAAAAGTTTTCCATTTAAAATTCACAAGATAATCAATTTTAACTCATGTATGAGTAAACAGGTATATAAAAATATTTTAATAAATCAATTTCATAGGATTTTTAGGTTATGTGAAAATACACAATACAGTAACCATCTTGCAGATTTATTTAGATACTGTAAGGCTGAATCACATCCAGTTAATTTTGTTAAATACCACTTTAGAAATTTTGAATACTATTTATAATATTTTATTTATTGTTTTAGTCTAATTTGAAATTGCTATTGTATACTTTAAACATTAAAATATTCTTTGAGATTTTATTGTCTTAGTAATAAGTTTTGGATACATATTATATAATAGTTAATTATTAATTATTACTTAGTATATTGCGTAAACTTATTTTTCTGTATTTTATCTTTATATCTCTGATTTTTGGGTTTGATACATATAAATTTGTATAGTCCATTGGTAGAACGTGCAGAAGTATTTCCTATAATTCACAACAGATGCCGTTCTCTAGTACTCTTTCCTAATACTTTGTTTAGTGCAACGAAATATGTGTCTTGTATAATGGTGAAGAAAGGTATGACTTTAATTATATCTGAATCATTGTGGATTGTTGGTTAGATTGCTTATATGTTTGCTTTATGCACTTTCATCATATTCCTTCCAATTTCCTTTTGTTATTTTTTGTTATTTTCATTTATGTTATTGTCTGGAAATGTGTCGGATCTTTTGACGTTATTTCGGCCATGTGGCTGTATCGTTGAGCGAAACACATTTGGAACCTCTGTGGATGCAAAGATCCTTGATAAGCTGGATCCACAGAGCTTCTATCCAATTTCATATTTTCGGATTGTATCTTTTCTCTTATTTTGTCATTTTAATATTTTGAGCCTCCAGATTTTGATAATCCTTTGTTGTTTGAACTTGATTTGTATGCATCGCTCCTGAATGTTGATAAATTCATGTGTATTATTGATATTTAAAATTAAGATCATTTTGCCTTTTATGGTAGCATTGTTTTCCTTTTGTCTGATATTTCCTTTCATATCATCTTTACTTAATGTTCCTCCGTATTGTTTTTGAACCAGGGTATGACACTGATCATGTTTTAAATTAGTATAACTATTTTTATTTTATATTTAATTTTATCTTTTTTATTATATATATATATATATATATATATATATATATATATATATATATACATATAAATATAACATTTATCTCATCTAAAACTAACAACTCGAAATATACCCAAAGGCGCCAAGCTGCTCAAACAAGTACATTTCTATACAACTCAATAATTAGAAAAAGAAGAATGACATTGCATCAAAATTTCGCCGGGGGGATTGTGACCCCCACTTCCCGGTTTAGCCAGCTTTATGTCATGACAACACTCCCGGAAGCGGATACAATGTCGCCAACCAAGTACATATACTAAAACTTTAAATGTAAAAAAGAAAAAAGTTGAAAAACCTATACGGTCCCTACACCTATACAATAACTACGAGCTTCACTGCATCCAAACAGAAACACAAAATACTATAAAAATGACTTACATCCAATACTAATATATCAAGAAAAACAAGCCACGCATACACCTCACCGAAAAGCAAAAGACTCTTACTGTGTACAATATGATCTCCCCAGACAGTCAACCATGACCTCTACAATGCAGCCGCTGTCCATTACTATCTCAGACTGAAAGTTCTCTTCCACTCAAATACAAGTCGTAACACTCAGTTACGGTTATGCCGTAAAATTTGCATAAAATGTCACAGAGAAAAAGGAGAGGGTAACCCATTTCGATTGCTTCTTTTAGATAGCCTAGATCACTTATATAACGATTTTCAACACTGCTATTTAAACGTTTGCTTCTTGTTAAAAAATTTATAATAATGTTCCTAAAAACATTTCTATGCAGACAAGAATGCCAATTAATAATGTACTTTGTTTTAAAATTAAATGCTTTTCTTTTATCATATAATTTAAAATCTACTTTACCACTAGAAAGTTTATATAATGTTAAATCTAAAAAATTAATACTATTATCAATGTTACGGGAAGTTTCTGTTAATGTCAAATTTGAAGGGAAAAAAGTAAAATCTAAGTGATCCCGTTCATCGTGGCATGCATATAATATGTCATCCACATAACGTATGTATACAATCTCGTTTAAAATATGAGTTCCCTCCTCGTATTTGTTCAAGTATATATCAGCCAGAATAGATGAACAAGCACCCCCCATCGGAATGCCATTACGCTGTCTGTAGAAATCAGTTCCATCATAAAGCACATATTCAAACAAGACCATTTCGATTAGACATTTGTATATATGTTGTTTAATGAGGTTTTGCATCTCATACTTATCATTTTTTTAATATTAACATAAAATTTACTCTCACCATCTCAGGCTGGTTTTAGAAGGCATCAATCCACAAGCCATCAAGTGACAAGACTCGCGCAGAGCGTAAAAGACTCGTTGAATAAGAGACACGCTTTGGTTGCACTTTTTGCTGACTTTAAAGCAGCCTACGATTCTATTTGGCGTGTTAAATTATATAAAAAGTTGATAGACATGGGTTTTAACGGAAAGTTAATAAAATGGATTAAAGAACTAACAACTCAGAAATTTCCACTGTTGCTATTCATAAGATGGAATGAATGGCAACAGTAAATGGTGTTTTATTTTTTCTTTACGAATGGCAACACTGGTCTCTTCTATCAGTGTTCCCTGTATTGACTCGATTGTACATACGCTGTGCTTTTTCAAGGTATTCCTTTTTTCTTTTTTATTCCTTCTTTATGTATGTCGTCCAAGTAGAAATGGTTTATAGATATAATCTATCTATTTCTTCAGAAACATACATTTTTGTGTTTGCTTCTACAAAAAACTTGGACATGATTAGATTTTTGTAGAGGTTAACAATTCATGATTTAGGCTTAGAGCCTCGTCCACGTGTATGGCGTTTGTGCTTGATTTCGTTTGTTATACTTATTTCAATTCCATACCTTTGTATTATATATTTTTCATTGACTTGTTGATTCGATATTTATTTTATTTATTTTTTTCCATTTGCTTGAGGATTAGTTGATTTTTACTTTTGTTTTGTAAGCCAGTTAGATAGTTGAATTTAGTTTAAGTTTTTCTTTTTTTGTTTCCATACCTTTTAATTTGGTTGATTTTCTGTAACTTGATAGCTTGTGTTTTGTATTTTTTATCCATTTGATTGATGATTTGCTGTATTATATTTTATTCTGTGGGTGTTTTAAAAAGTTAGGTTTATCGTGTTACATCTTCTTACTTTTCGTTCATTGGATTTTCAAACTTCTATTATTATTGAAATTATTTTATTTATGAGCTGCATTTGCGCAATAAATTAAATGTATTTTGCATTTTCAATCCATTTACTTAATAACTTTAAATTCTTTATTTAATAATATTTGCATAGTATCCTTCATATTTTAGTAAGCTATAGTATCTATAAATTTTATATATATATATATATATATATATATATATATATATATATATATATATATATATATTTTTTTTTATATATATATATATATATATATATATATATATATATATATATATATATATATATATATATATATATGTATATATATATGAATAAAAGATAAAGTAAAGAAGGGGAAACCAAATGCAATGCATCTAATGGTAGAGGAGGATTGCGACTCCTCAATCCCGTTTAAAGCAGCTTCTACAGCCCTGGCAACGCTCACTGAACCGCTGCATTGCAAAGGCTGATCCCCCATATGTGCATAGTCAGAAGCACTCAAAGTGGAGAGACAGAGCGACCGAGAAAGAAGGTCAAGATGGGAACATTTGAAAAACCAGAAAATACTTCTTATGTAAGAAAAAGTGCGCATGTGCAATTCCACAACAGATCTGCAGTAACTATCCCAATCTAGTAAAATCCCTCTGGAATGCATTGGTTACGTGTTTATCGTTGAAGAAAGAATTACAGTATGTCTTCATGAAGTTGATAGGATAATTTTTATTAATAGCTTCTAATATTATTCCATTGTTACTGGAAATGCAATCTTTCATTAAAGTGTTGTAGACAAGATTTCTTTTGAAATGACCCAAGAGAATATTCCTAAAAACATTTCTAACTAGGTTGGTCCTCCAGTTGATGATATGGTTTATACTGATCTTGTAACAAGCTCGTTTGTCATGTAAACATGTATATATACCATGTTTACATGACAAAAGAGCTTGTTACAAGATCAGGATAAACCATATCATCAACTGGAGGACCTACCTAACTAGAAATGTTTTTAGGAATATTCTCTTGGGTCATTACAAAAGATATCTTGTCTGCAACATTTTAATGAAAGATTGCATTTCCAGTAACAATGGAAGAATATTAGAAGCTATTAATAAAAATTATCCTATCAACTTCTTGAAGAAATACTATAATTCTTTCTTCAACGATAAACACGTAACCAATGCATTCCAGAGGGATTTTACTGGATTGGGATAGTTACTGCAGATCTGTTGTGCAATTGCACATGCGCACTTTTTTTTTACTTAAGAAGTATTTTCTGGTTTTTCAAATGTTCCCATCTTGACCTTCTTCTCGGTCGCTCTGTCTCTCCACTTTGAGTGCTTCTGATCACGCACATATGGGGGACCAGCCTTTGCAATGCAGCGGTTCCGTGAGCATTGCCCGGGCTGTAAAAGCTGCTTTAAACGGGATTGAGGAGTCGCAATCCTCCTCTACTATTAGATGCATTGCATTTGGTTTCCCCTTCTTTACTTTATCTTTTATTCATATTTTTACTTAGGATAGTGAACTGCATTTGCGCCTTTCCTAAGTAAATTTATATATATATATATATATATATATATATATATATATATATATATATATATATATATATATATATATATATATATATATATATATATATATATATATATATATATATATATGTATATATATATATATATATATATATATATATGTATATATATATATATATATATATATATATATATATATGTATATATATATATGTATATATATATATATATATATATATATATATATATATATATGTATATATATATATATATATATATATATATATATATATATATATATGTATATATATATATATATATATATATATATATATATATATATATATATATATGTATATATATATATATATATATATATATATATATATATATATATATGTATATATATATATATATATATATATGTATATATATATATATATATATATATGTATATATATATATATATATATATATATATGTATATATATATATATATATATATGTATATATATATATATATATATATATATATATATATATATATATATATATATATATATATATATATATATATATATGCTGTATTCAGTAATTATTTAATATATTATATATATGCATTAAATAGAAGTTTATAAAACTGAATAGAACAATTTTATTGTGTAACAGTAGTTTTATTGTGTAATAATAAATGCGGATAATATTATATTATCGGCATATTTTTAAAAATAAATTTTTTGAAATAAAGTTAGGTAAGTGACAGAATGTTTAAAAATGCATATAAAATAAGTATTTATTATTTCTATTTAAAAAACCTCGAAACGAGATAAAAAATCTCAGTACAATATAACCGCTATAATAAAAAAAAAGGTTACACAAAAGTTCAAAGTGTCAATGAACTTGAATGAATTTTAAAGAAAAAAAATATTATTACTTTCTGCAGTGAAAGTCATGTGCTGTCTCTACGAAAGATGTTTTACGTTCCTTTCATCCTATGCTCCAGAATGCAAACGACAATCTTTTGGAATAAACGAAATTCTAAATTCTGCAAAGAAATCTTCGTAGTATTTTGAAATTTGTATCATTTAGAAAAACATCTAGAAAGCCGTGACTTTTGGAACTGCGAAAATTCTCCGCAAGAACTCTTTTTTTTTTTTTTTGAGATTTTTGCATTCTTACAATGCTTTACTTATGCATTCCACTGTAAGAGCCCCCGTATTTCTTTTCTTCTTGCGCGCACATAATTCCAGAAGTAATTTTCCTTCTGAATTCTTTACTGAAAGCAGAGTGAATACTGTACGTGCTGCGGAGAACATATATGAGGCAGTTTCGTAATGCTTGAGCTGATGATAATCCATGGGTTGCTCCTGTAATTTGGAAATAGAACGAGAATGGAATGAGGTAGCAAATTTTCGTGCAGACAACTCATCAGTATTAATGTAAAGACTTATCATACCATGACTATATGTCAATCGAATTATAAAATATTCAGATGTGAAGAGTAGACTTCACACACACACACACACGCACGCACACACACACATACACACACACACACACACACACATATATATATATATATATAATGAATCAATAACTAATAATAAGTTGTTCAAAACAGTTAAGTTCCTACTATGTCAAAAAAAGAAGACCAGCACTAGGCTTATGTTGGAGGTTAATTCAGATTAGATTCCTTTTCAAGACTGATCATTCAATCAAAATAAACCAAAACGAGTACGTGTTTCCGAATATGTTGCTATTTAGTTACTATGAACACCATATGCTCAGTCTACAAGCAAAAACAAAAGATCGAAAAATTTAAGAAATTAAGATTGAAAAATTATTTAGAAATCAAGTAATTACCAGGAATCATGTGCAAGCACAATGCAGAGGAGATTGAGTGAGAGAGAGTATATATATAAGTATGTGTATATGCACACACACACACACACACATATATATATATATATATATATATATGTACATATATATATATAACTATATATATGTATATTTATTACATATATATATACATATATATATATATATATATGTATATATATATATACATACATATGTATATACATGGCTACATATATATACATATATATAAATATATATATATATATATATATATATATATATATATATATATATATATATATATATATATATATATATATATATACTTATATGTATATATATATACATACATATGTATATACATGCATATATATATACATATATATATATATATATATATATATATATATATATATATATATATATATATATATATATATATATATATATATATATATATATATATATATACTTCGAGCGATCGCTGTTTCTGAGAATGTTTCCTAGGAATAAAAGCACGCTTTTAATCAGGAATAGGGATCACAATCCCCCTAGACATCAATGATCCCTCGTTTGCACACCTTTCATTTTTTGATCTTTCCTACTTTTATTGTAAATATAATTGTTCCTTTATGGTATATATATATATATATATATATATATATATATATATATATATATATATATATATATAAGACTGTTTCGGTCAACCTCAAAACGGCTAAACGACAGAGCTAGGTATAGTGGCACCAACTAGTTGGTGTGACGATAAGGAAATAAAACACAAAAGGAATAGAAAAAGAAGGAAAATGAACATGAGGGTAAACAATAAAAATAAAACTTTTAAAATACAAACGCAAAGAAATAAAAAATAAATAAATAAACGCGGTCATGCGATCGGAGAAACATTAAGTCTTTGATTATTCATTGTCTAGAACATTGGAATTTTTATAATCACGAAAAACTTTAAAGAAATTCAAATCAAAAATTTTAGAGAACTTTTGAATAACAAACCAGAAGAAAAACAAACCGGTGGTTGTTCATCAAGTAATGATTAGCAATTGAAGGTTTATTAATTTTTTTGTTCTTTTACGTAATTGTGATGTTTCTTTAAGTGGTTTTTAAAGGGGTGCTTTTAATTTTACCAATATATGAATAATTTGCATTAAAGAATGGTATTCAAATGAATCCCAAACCGTATTTATATTCATTTATACTTATTTGGGTTGTATTTTACGTTGTTAACATGTGTATTATTGATTGTACTCAAAGTGAGATGCTTTACTGAGGTCATATTCAGGGCCGTAGCCGGGTAAGGGCCAGAGGGGGGTAGGCCCCCTTAAGAGGTGTACTCAGCCGACCAGATAAAAATATTAAATTTTTAGTGGTGATATTAAATTTCATGTAAAATGTCATTCAAATTTAGCCTAAGGATATTCTTTGAGATTTTTTCATAAATTACTTCGTTTTAAAAATTATTTAATGTAGCTGAATTTGTGACTATACTAATGACAATTTACTTACATATTTAATTTAAGAATATTTAAAAACTATGACAGTAGTATTTAGGATACTTTTGTATTATTGTGGAGGTTCACTATAATATGTTATAGAGCCAAAATCAACTACTGATAATTAGGTAAGAGTTAATATTAAGCATTAACTTGTATTAACTTTCAGAATGTTTCTACAAATTATAACAGCTTTATTACCAGTTAATGCTTACATTAAAATCAATTGTAATTATTCTATATTAATACTGATTTATAGATGCCTGGTAGCTATATGGATATTAATAATCAGCTCTTAGCTTGCAAATACAAATATGCACTTATTTGTTAAGTTATTGGAATTGATATATATAATAGCAACTATTATGGTTTATATATGCTGATTATTAATTGTGTTTTTGGTGAGCCCCTCCTTTTTGACTGTTGAATCCCCTTGAATTTTCATCCAGCCCCCCCCCCCCCCTTCTTTACTTTCGTCTCTGGCTACGGTCCTGGTGGTATTATTTGATATGGAGTTACCAGATCTTTAAAAAATGTGATGTGGGCAGTACATGACTTTCCTACAGACTCGTTTGTATTTCTTCAATAATTTAAATTACACCGAATTTGCACTTTTAATTCAATTTTGGTTTTCATTTGGTAACTAGACTTATTTTCAAAAGTGGCGTACCGAAAATGCAGGAAAATAATATTATAGTATTTCAAGAAAGGGGTAGTCATAGAGCAGTGGGGTTAGTCCTATATTCCTTTCATCATTAAGAATTACGTATAAATCAAGCATTTAATTGATATACAAGGTCTTTATAATTAAAGTTCCACTTTGAAATGGCCATAAAAGGAAAACTACTGGACAGAATGTTATCAAACTTGGTAATAGTTTACAGGAGGTCATGGAATTTTTATTTTCCGGAAAAAAAAGAAAAAAAAAAGTTCAAAAACTCACCGTCAGCGCGGAATGGCGCTGCATGCAATATTGTTAAACGAAATAAGACATGGAGACATCGGTTTAAAAAGTTTTTAATCGTTTCTAAAACGTGTTACAAATCATGTTCAATGTGGCTTCCACCATTTTCTGAAAGCAAGTTAAATCGCATTACTGCTTTCTCAGCAGTTGCTCTTAGCATATCAGGGGGAATGTTACGGACATGTTCGTGTATCACATTTTTCAATTCCGTCAAATTGTTTATGTTATAACCATAAACAGTGGTTTTGAGGTAACCCCATAGCCAGAGGTCACAGGGGTTGAGGTTTGGTGACCGGGATGGTCAAGAAATGGGGAAGTGTCGGTTTACAATCCGGTCATCCGTGAAATGTTGCTTAAGTAACTGTTTGACACATGTACCAATGTGAGATAGAACCCCGTACGGTATAAAAATCGTGGTATCTAAGCCACTGTTTATGGTGATAGCATAAACAATTTGACGGAATTGAAAAATGTGATACACCGACATGTCCGTAACATTTCTCCTGATATGCTAAGAGCTACTGTTGAGAACGCAGTAATGCGATTTAACTTGCTTTCAGAAAATGGTGGAAACCACATTGAACATGATTTGTGACACGTTTTAGAAACGATTAAAAACTTTTTAAGCCGATGTCTTCATGTCTTATTTCGTGTAACAATATTGCATACAGCGCCATTCCTCGCTGACGGTGAGTTTTTAAACTTTTTTTTTGCGAGAAATAAAATCCCATGACCTCCTGTAAACTATTACCAAGTTTGATAACATTCTGACCAGTAGTTTTCATTTTATGGCCATTTCAAAGTGGAACTTTAATTATAAAGACCCTGTATGTGTGTGTGTGTGCATATACACACACACACACACACACACATATATATATATGTATATATATGTATATATATATATATACACTTATATATATATATTCTCTCTCCCACTTATCTTCTCTGCACTGCGTTTGCACATGATTCCTGGTAATTACTTGATTTCTAAATAATTTTTCAATCTTAATTTCTTGAAAAATTTTGCAATCTTTTGTATCATACAGTTATATATATCGCAGTCTGAGCTGCTATAAATTTAAAGTTCTCTGTGTGGGATGACTGACTTTGCCAGTCACCATAGTGGCTCGTAAAATTGAAGCACATAGCAAGATTTATTATTTTTGGTGCATCTTTTGTTCTTTCGATCCAGCCCGTCCAACTTACCATGCGCACTTGAGTCTATCGTTGGAACTAAGACGAGCGCGGCCGATAATTCAAAAATTTTAATTGCCTGAAACAATGCAAGATAGCAGAGAAAATTAATAGCGCGGGAAAACAGGGAAATCAGAAACTTGTGAGATAGTGTCACAAACAATATGGTTTCTATAAATATTTATTTTTTTTTATATTTATTAAATAGGAACTTTCTCAGGATGAAAAATTAACTGGAGAGCTGTTCAATTCGACTTTCTAACACCAAAATCCGTTTTCAGTAGTTTTTTTATTTATTTATCTTTTATTTATTTTTTTAATTTATTTATCTATCTATTTATTTATTTATTTATTTTTTCAAATTTTACAAAGAAAATTCTGTAGATCGGTACCATGGGTCCAAATGATAACAATTATAGCGTGTTACCCTTCACTTTAAAATGCTTAAAAAAAAAAATCTTTCGATTGATACCATACTTAACAATATACCCCCTGGAGGGGGGGGGGACTAGCCCTCTGAGGAGAGCTAATGACGTCAAGAACAAAAAATTGTAACGCGGATATATTAAACAATGATTGAAACTATCAAGTCTCGTGATCATAAATAAACTCTTTTATGCATGATTATGTGAAATTTTTCCCATGATGCCATGCTAAAAAAATATATATTTCGAAGTTTTCACTCCAATTTAAAAAAAAAAAAACATTCAATCTAGTTCTAGATGTTTTAATAACAAATCCGGATATAAAGTTTCGTAAAAATCCATTAATATTTGTGGCTGCTATCGGGTAGATGAGAAATCGACCACAGAGAAACAGACAGATGGACGACACTTCAAAAATAGTCCAAACGTATTCAAACGACCTTGAAACAGATATTAGCATCAAAATCTCGAATTTGAAAATTTTCGTGAAAACAATACTTTCGCTACACTATACTAAATATGAGAAAAGTAAATATTTATTAGCATTACTAAAGTACCTTGTTCAATATTTACAACCATATAAAATACAGTAGAACATATCACATTATGTATTCCGAAAGTTTAAAATGCTCTATAGCATATTTTGTTTTCCCTTTCTCATTAGCACTCAAATAACTTTTCCATCGAAATTCATTTACAGCTGTTTTTTCGCTTTTCCTCGAGAAAACCCCCTCACGATCTAACGAGCCTTATCCTTGCAACACTAGTCGAAAAGTACAGAAGGTGCTAAAACATATATTGACATCAAAATCTCGAATTCGAAGATTTTCGTGAAAATTCACGAACTCTTATTTATTACTAAATTTATTTATTACTAAATATTATTACTAAAAACTAATAATAAATCTGCTAAATATTAAATTTAATCCAAATACTAATTACTAAATATTAAATCTCATTTATTACTAAATATTATTACTTAAAATTAAATAATAAATCTAAATATTAAATCTAATCTAAATACTAATTACTAAATATTAAATCCAATTTATTACTAAATATCATTACTTAAAATTAAATAATAAATCTGCTGAATATTAAATCTAATCCAAATACTAATTACTAAATATTAAATCTCATTTATTACAAAATATTAGTACATAAAATTAAATAATAAATCTGCTAAATATTAAATCTAATCTAAATACTAATTACTAAATATTAAATCCGATTTATTACTAAATATCATTACTTAAAATTAAATAATAAATCTACTAAGTATTAAATCTAATCTAAATACTAAATATTAAATCTAATCTAAATACTAAATATTAAATCTTATTTATTACTAAATATTATTACTAAATTTTATTTTCACAGACCTCTTTCTATCTAAACACAAACTACTCATAGATGCCAGATTTCATTTAACTTCCCGCCATTTAATTTTACTGCTACACTTTGAACATTCATTATGAAGGTAGTGATTAAAATATCCATCCTATTAAAAATAAATTCCCAAAGAAATACCCTGTGATAATAAGGCGATATTTCATTAATTTACGCTAGAATACCCGTAAAATAACACTTAACGGCTGACAACAGTAAAATGATTTTAATGCTAAACCATTTTTGAAAATAACGATGTGTCACATATTTGCGACTAAACAGATCAATTCTTTGAATAGAAAATTAAATTTAAATTATTTATTACATTTAATGTCTCCGTGTTATCGGTTACAGAACTTGGGTGTAAGTGATCTTACACATTTCGCGAATTCCAGGAAAATGGCGTTAAATGCCATAGCTAACTGACATGATTTTAATTTTATGAGACGCCTTTTCTATTTTCGTTCCAATACATGGTAATGTATATAGGAAAGTATTGGAATCATGCCGAAAATCACAACTCGAGTTTTCGACGGAACTACACGTTTTGAGACCTCTAGAATACGAAAGAACAATTTTTAGCGTGACGTCTGTGTGTGTGTATGTATGTCTGTCTGTCTGTGTGTGCAGATTTTTTATCCACTTTAACTAAAACTGATGAACTGAATTTCATAAAATTTGGTAGGTAAGTCACTGATGAATCTGGTGCTGATTAGTTTCGGGTAGGATTTGAGGTAAAAGAACCCGCCTCTTTTTGCGAAATGGCCTGCAAAAGCCTATATCCACTCTAGCTGAAAACCAAATGGACCGGATTTCACAAAATTCGGTAGATAAGTCTTTTGTGGGTCACCCTGGTGCTGATTAGATTTTGGTACGATTCGAAAAAAAATAGCCTGCCCTTTTTTTTCAAAATGATCCGCAAAAATCGCCAAAATTTAAAATAAAAAACTACGTATGCTCAAATATACCCATTAAATGCCTGTATATTACGTAATTTTTACCAAAGAAATAAATAAGATCAACCCCATTACACTAAGACTAGCCGTTCTCGAGATATTTTAATTTTTTCTTATTTTCTCTACGCCACCTTTGAAAATAAGTACAGTTATCAAATGAGAACGAAAATTGAATTAAAAGTGAATTAAATTTAATTAAAATGGAGAAAACGTGGATAAGTCTGCAAGGAAAGTCATGTGCTGCCCACATCAGATTTTTACTTTCCCTGCAATACATGGTAATGTATAGGGAAAGTATTGGAATCATACCGAAAATCACAACTCGAGTTTTCGACGGATCTACACGTTTCGAGACCCCTAGAATACGAAAAACCATTTTCAGCGTGACGTCTGTGTGTGAGTCTGTGTGCGTTCTCTGTGTGTAACTGTCTGTCTGTGCAGATTTTGTATCCACTCTAATTAAAAATCTAATGGACCGAATTTCATAAAATTTGGTAGATAAGTCACTTGTCGGCGAATCTGGTGCTGATTAGTTTTGGGTACGATTCGTGATAAAAGAACCCACCTTTTTTCGCGAAATGGCTCTCAAAAATTGCCTGTATCCATTCTAGCTGAAAAACTAATAGACCGAATTTCACAAAATTCGGTAGATAAGTCTCTTGTGGGTCATCCTGGTGCAGACATCCTGGTTTCAAGATCTCTAGAATACGAAAAAACTATTTTTAGCGTTACGTCTGTGTGTGTGTCTCTGTGTGTGTCTGTCTGTGTGTCTGCCTGTGTGTCTATCTGTATGTGTGTGTGTCTGTGCAATGTAGGTATCCACTGTAGCTAAAAAATTACTGAACCGAATTTCATAAAATTTGGTAGGTAACATGGATCACTTGGATCTACACGTATCAAGACCTCTAGCACACGAAAAAACTATTTTTAGCGTGACGTCTGTATGTGTGTCTGTCTGTGTGTCTGTATGTCTGTGTGTCTGTTTGTGTGTCTGTGCAAAGCATGTGTCCACTCTAACTCAAAAACTAATGGACTGAATTTCATAAAATTTGGTAGGTAAGTCACTTGGATGTGACCCTGGTGCTGATTAGTTTTGGTGGGATTCTTAAAAACAAAACCCGCCTTTTTTTGCGAAATGGCCCGTAAAAATTTCATGTATTCACTCTAGCTATAATGTTAATTGACCAAATTGCACAAAATTTGGTTGATAAGTTACTTGTGGGATACTCTGGTGCTGATTAGTTTCCGGTACGATTCGGAAAAGAACAACCTGCCTGTTTTTACGAAATGGCCCCGCAAAAATCACCAAAATCTAAAAAAAAAAATAAAGGACTACGTATGCTCAAATATATCAATTACATTCCTATTTCATACGCAATTTTTGACGAGGAAAATAATATAACACACTCCATTATACTTTAGGACTAACCGCTCTCAAGACATTTGAGATTTCTTGCATTTTTGTTTCGCCGATTTCAGAAAAATGTCCAATTACCAAATGAAAACAAAAATCTGATGTGGGCAGCACATGACCTTCCCTGCAGACGTATGTACACATTCTCCTTATTTTAATTAAATTTAATTCACTATTAATTCAATTTTCGTTCTCATTTGGTAACTGGACTCATTTTCAAAGGTGGCGTAGAGAAAAATGAACTAAAATATCTCGAGAACGGCTAGTCCTAATGTAATGGGGTTGGTCTTATTCTTTTTTTCGTTAAACATTACGTATAAAACAAGCATTTTTCAGCATTCACATATTTCAGTAAACGTAGTTTTTCATTTTAGATTTTGTCAATTTTTGCGGGCCATTTTGCAGAAAATGGCAGATAATTTTTTCCGAATCGTACCAAGATCTAAACAACACCAGGATGACCCACAAGCGACATATCTACCAAATTTTGTGAAACTCGGTCCATTAGATTTTTAGCTAGAGTGGATACAAGCTTTTGCGGGCCATTTCGCAAAAAAAGGCGGGTTCTTTTATCCCGAATCGTACCCAAAACTAATCAGCACCAGATTTGCCCACAAGTGACTTACCTACCAAATTTTATGAAATTCGGTCAATTAGTTTTTTAGTTGGAGTGGATACAAAATCTGCACAGACAGACAGACACACAGACACACAGACGTCACGCTAAAAATAGTTTTTTCGTATTCTAGAGGTCTCGAAACATGTAGATCCGTCGAAAACTGGAGTTGCGATTTTCGACATGATTCCAATACTTTCCCTATACATTATCATGTATTACAGGGAAAGTAAAAATCTGATGTGGGCAGCACATGACTTTCCCTGCAGACTTATATTATCGTTCTCTTTACTTTAATTAAATTTATTTCACTTTTAATTCAATTTTCGTTCTCATTCGGTAACCGGACTTATTTTCAAAGGTGGCGTAGAGAAAATACGGAAAGCAAAAATATCTCGAGAACGGCCAGTCCTAGTGTAATGGGGTTGGTCTTATTATTTTCATCGTTAAAAAATTACGTATTAAATCAGCATTTAATGGATATATTTGAGTATACCTAGTTCCTTAGTTTAGATTTTGACGATTTTTGCGGGCCATTTTGCAAAAAAAGGCAGGTTATTTTTTTCTCGAATCGTACCGAAATCTAATCAGCACCAGGGTAACCCACAAGTGACTCATCTACCAAATTTTGTGAAATTCAGTCCGTTAGTTTTTCAGTTAGAGTGGATACAAGCTTTTGCGGGCCATTTCGCAAAAAAGGCGGGTTCTTTTATCCAGAATCGTACCCAAAACTAATCAGCACCAGACTCGCTTACAAGTTACTAACCTACCAAATTTTGTGAAATTCGGTCCATTAGTTTTTTAGTTATAGTGGATACAAAATCTGCACAGACAGACAGACACACAGACAGACAGACACACAGACAGACAGACACACAGACAGACACACAGACACACACACAGACGTCACGCTAAAAATAGTTTTTTCGTATTCCAGAGGTCTCGAAACGTGTAGATCCGTCGAAAACTCGAGTTGTGATTTTCGGCATGATTCCAATACTTTCCCTATACATTACCATGTATTGCAGGGAAAGTAAAAAATCTGATGTGGGCAGCACATGACTTTCCCTGCAAACTTATATCCACGTTCTATTTATTTCAATTAAATGTAATTCACTTTTAATTCAAATTTCGTTCTCATTCGGTAACCGGGCTTATTTTCAAAGGTGGCGTAGGGAAAGTACGAAAAACTAAAATATCTCGAGAACGGCTAGTCCTAGTGTAATGGGGTTGGTCTTATTCTTTTCGTCGTTAAACATTACGTATTAAACGGGCATTTAATGGATATATCTAAGTATGCCAAGTTCTTTAGTTTAGATTTTGAAGATTTTTGCGGGCCGTTTTGCAAAAAAAGGCAGGTTATTTTTTTCCGAATCGCACTAAAATCTAATCAGCACCAGAGTGACCTATACGTGACTCATCTACCGAATTTTGTGAAATTCGGTTCATTAGTTTTTCAGCTAGAGTGGATACAAGCTTTTGCGGGCCATTTCGCAAAAAAAGGCGGGTTCTTTTATTCCGAATCGTACCCAAAACTAATCAGTACTAGCCCCGCCCACAAGTGACTTACCTACCAAATTTTGTGAAATTCGGTCGATTAGTTTTTTAGTTACAGTGGATACAAAATCTGCACAGACAGACAGACACACAGACACACAGACAGACAGACAGACACACAGACAGACAGACAGACAGACAGACACACAGACACACGCACAGACGTCACGCTAAAAATGGTTTTTTCGTATTCTAGGGGTCTCGAAACGTGTAGATCCGTCGAAAACTCGAGTTGTGATTTTCGGCATGATTCCAATACTTTCCCTATACATTACCATGTATTGCAGGGAAAGTAAAAATAAGGATACTTTGCAAATATGCAAATGTAAGAAATGAGTAAATAGGAACGACATTGCAAAATTCATTTAATTTATTGCGCACACGTGTATAGTGTTTGTGCTTTGATTTCGTCTGTTTATCTTTTATCGATACCATATCTTTGTTTTTTGATACTTTTCTTAGACTTGAAATGATTCGAAATTTGTATTTTTTTTCCATTTGCTTGAAGATTTGCTGTTTATACTTTTACGAGTATTTTGCAAGTCTCTTAGAAAGTTAGGTTTTTCGAGATACAGCTTCTCACTTTTCTTTCATTGGACCTTCAAATATTTTTATTATATATATATATATATATATATATATATATATATATATATATATATATATATATATATATAAATATTATTATATATATTATATATATATATATATATATATATATGTACATATATATTCCAAGTTCAAGGTTCATAGTTCAGTGTCGATCGATAGAGAGCTGTCTTATATCAGAGCCACAAATGATATTCGACCAGCGTTTGTAGTTGGGATAAAGGAGCGCCATCGATCGATCGACACAGAACTATAAAGTTTGAATAAAACCTTGGAATAGGATTCTGTTTCTGAATCCCAAACTCTGTCTATAGAAATGTCATTTCCCAAATTTGGTATCCGAGTTCTATTGCAGCAACCAGTTTTGATAAAATTGTGCTGTAGTTTTTAATTCTTTTCATCACATAAAAGACGATAATTGATTGCACTGACAGTAAGGGAACTTGCCATATTTCGTAATTACTTTCCTTATATATATAATGTATAAGGAAAGTATTGTGACGGGGTCGAAAATTCAAATTCGAGTTTTCGACGGGAGAGCACGTTTCAAGCATCCCTAATCACAAATCGAACATTTTTGAGGTGATGTTTGTGTGTGTGTGTGTGTCAATGAGTCTGTGGAGACGATATCTCACGAACGAATGGAACAATTCGAATGAAATTTGGTATAAAAAACACAATCCATGACAACTGGAAGCCTATTGTTTTAAAACACAATCGAATGTTCAGAACCCTCCTAAATTTTTGAGTGAAATTTTGAAAAAATCATCAAAAAATCAAAACCTTTAATAAAGTTACGCAAATAAGTATTTCTTATGTAATTTTTCCTTAGAAAACGATTGACATAAACTTTAGAACGCTAGCATGAGCCGTTCTCGAGATATTGCACATTTTCCAAATAAATTTATCAAAAAATCCCATAAATTAAAAAAGATATTAACCGTTGAGAAACAAGTTCACTTTTCATATGTAATATCATACGATAAATTTGATGACATTATTCTCGTGGATCTAGTTCGTTTCATTCATGAGAAAATATACTTTGAGTAATACTTTTGTATTTGAATGCCAATAGTCATTTATCTGCTGTACGAATAACTTATTTTTCCTCCATAACGCTTGCCGAGATTTTGGCGACGAATCTGGCTGAATGTCGCCAACTTGGCGATTTTTTGAAATGTTGCCAACTTAATGAAAATCTCGTCAAATGGATAAAAATGACGCTAAATCAATGAAAATGACAACTAATTGTCGAAAATTCAATATTTTGGAAAGAATGAGTATAAGTATCTACTATAAGGAAAACCTTTTTTCTTTAACTGTAAAAGTAGTAAATTCATTGCATTATATAAGGAAAGTCATGTGCTACGCACATCAGCTTTTTGGAAAGCTGTCATGCTACACAGCAGGTTTCTAACTGATATCAGGCCTTCTATAGAGCATGGTTACAAGCGTAAATAAACAACCTGCGTAGTAGAATGTTCAGAAACGTAAGGGCAAAAGGGCAATTTTTTTTTCATCGCTGATAATGGTAAACGGAAAATGATGACCAACAAAAAGTGAAACTAATCTATTACTTTCATTATATACAATAATGTATAAGGAAAGTATTGTGACGGGGTCGAAAATTCGAATTCGAGTTTTCGACGGGATAGCACGTTTCAAGCATCCCTGATCACGAATCGAACATTCTTGAAGTTATGTCTGTGTGTGTGTGTGAAAGTATGTGTGTGTGTGTGTGAAAGTATGTGTGTGTGTGTGTGTGTGTGTGTGTGTGTCAGTGAGACTGTGGAAACGGTAACTGACGAACGAATGGATCACAATCCGTAAACACTGGAAGTCAATTGTTTTTATACGCAATCGAATGTTCAGAACCCCCCCCTATATTTTCGAGCGAAATTTTGGAAAATTCGTCAAAAAATCAAAACCCCTAATAAAGTTACGCAAATAGACATTTCTTATGTAATTTTACATTGGAAAACGATTGACATAAGATTTAGAACGCTAACATGAACCGTTCTGGAGATACTGCATATTTTTCAAAAAAATTATCAAAAAGCTATAAAAATAAAAAAATATTTCCTATTGAGAAGCATGTTCACTTTTCATATGTAATACATGTGATAAATTTGGTGACATCATTCTCGTGGATCTAGCTCGTTCCATTCATGTAAAAAGATACTTTGAGTAGTACTTTTGTATTTGAACGGCAATAATCATTTAACTGCTGTAAGAATAACTTATTTCTCCGTCATTAACGCTTGGCGAGATTTTGGCGACAAATTTGGTGGAATGTCGCCAACTTGGCGACTTTTTAAATGTTGCTAAATTAACGAAAAACTCGCCAAATGGATAAAAATGACGCTAAATCAATGAAAATGACGACTCATTGACGAAAATTCAATATCTTGGAAAGAATATAAGTATCTACTATAAGGAAAACCTATTTTTTTACTGTAAGAGTAGTAAATTCATTGCATTACATAAGGAAAGTCATGTGTTGTCCACATCAGATTTTTTTGTTTTGGAAACGTAAGGGTAAAATGGTCCATGTTACGTCACGTGCCCATGGTCTGGATGTTGTATTGTAATAGACAAAATCGGGGTTCACAAAATTTGGGAGGAGGTTCGCAAAATTCGAGAGTTGAGGTTCGCAAAATTCGGATACATATTTTCCTGATGCCAGTGCTGCTGCAATTACAATCGTATCTTCGTTGCTGGCAAAACCGATCCGCTTATGTTGATAGTACAGTCGCAGCGTTGTTTCATGCTTTAAAAACTATATCTAAAAACTCTCTCTATTTTGTCACATACACGTGTTGTAAAGAAAGTGTAAATCAATAACAGTATTTGATTTTCAATTTGTTCCGCTATATGCTTCTTTCACTTATAAGCAAGGAATGCACACATTTATCTACGATACATTTCCCTTTTATCAGTTGTTTTCCCCAAGAAATCCTTTTTTATGGGAGTGCACGCTTCCATGTATTTATTGCAGATATTTTGGCACATTTCCAGAAAAGGCAGCTTCTTTCAAAGATGATATTCCAGGGATTAAATGCCTTTATTTGGGACTGTGTGGATTTTATATAGGGGAGGGAGAATTATTACGCAAGGGCCAAATATCGTCATGCTGCCAGTGTCGTTGTCAGGTGGGGGCCAGAGGGGATTAAGCCCCCCCCCCCAATAGGCATACCCATCCCCCTCTGATGGAAATACTTAACCTTTTGTAGTGTTATTAAATTTTTTTGCAAACTTCGTCTTGTACAGCACAGAATTAAGATAATTTCGTTGCCGAATTTGTGGTTATATTGATGATCGCCAGTTTATTTACATATTTAAATTCAAAATATACAATAAAGTTTTAAAAATTAAATTAAGAATATAGTATTTAGGCACTTTTGTATTACTGCGAGTTTCACCGTCATACATTGCCAACTGATGAGCAGTTATGAAGGTGAGTAATTAGTTATATAGAGTACTACATTATCACGTTATGCATTATCAATTGATAAGTAATTACAGTCAATTTAATAATAATTTAATAATAAATAATCGGTCCATTCGTTCGCCAGTTATCGTCTCCACAGGCTCACTGACACACACACACTTTCACACACACACACATACTTTCACACACACACACATACTTTCACACACACACACATACTTTCACACACACACACAGACATCACTTCAAAAATGTTTGATTCGTGATCAGGGATGCTTGAAACATGCTCTCCGTCGAAAACTCGAATTCGAATTTTCGACCCCGTCACAATACTTTCCTTATACATTATCTATATAAGGAAAATAATATATTTAGCAGTTTTAAGTTTTATGCTTTTTATTTGTTCCATGACTACCCGACAACTCTTTTTATAAACCAAAAATTGCATTTTTGACTCGTGTGTGTATGTGGGTGTGTGTGTGTGTAAGTAGATCACATTGTCTAAGGCGCAAAATAGTCTAGGGTCGGCCGTGGGTATCTGTAAGTCAAGTTTTGCGATACTTGGATAGTTTTTTAGGAGCGCGTATATACCATCTACAACAGTAATTTTACTTTCCTTATATTTACATACATAGTATAATGTATAAGGAAAGTATTGTGACGGGGTCGAAAATTCGAATTTGAGTTTTCGACGGGAGAGCACGTTTCAAGTGAGTCTGTGGAGACGATATATCACAAACGAATGGAGCAATTCGAATGGAATTTGGTGCAAAAATTACAATCCGTGAATACTTAAGCCTATTGTTTTTAAACACAATCGAATGTTCAGAACCCCGCAAATTTTCGAGTGAAATTTTGAAAAAATCATCAAAAAATCAAAGCCTTTAATAAAGTTACGCAAATAGACATTTCTTATGTAATTTTTCCTTAGAAAACTATTGACTTGAACTTTAGAACGCTAGCAGGAACCGTTCTGGAGATATTGCACATTTTTCAAATAAATTTGTCGAAAAGTCCCATAAATTAAAAAGAAATATTAACTGTTGAGAAACATGTTCACTTTTTATATGTAATATCATGCGATGAATTCGGTGACATCATTCTCGTGGATCTAGCTCGTTCCCTTCATGAGAAATGTTACTTTGAGTAATTCTTTTGTATTTGAAAGCCAGTAGTCATTTATCTGCTATAAGACTTATTTCTCCCTCCATATAACGCTTGGCGAGATTTTGGAGACGAATTTGGCGGAATATCGCCAACTTGGCGACTTTTTTAAATGTTGTCAAATTAACGAAAATCTCGCCAAATGGATAAAAATGACGCCAAATCAATGAAAATAACGACTCATTAACGAAAATTCGATGTCTGGGAAAGAATATAAGTATTTACTAGAAAAATAACCTATTACTTTCCTTATATACATAATGTATAAGGAAAGTATTGTGACGGGGTCGAAAATTCGAATTCGAGTTTTCGACGGGAGAACACATTTCAAGCATCCCTGATCACGAGTCAAAAATTTTTGAGATGATGTCTGTGTGTGTGTGAAAGTATGTGTGTGTGTGTGTGAAAGTATGTGTGTGTGTGTGTGTGTGTGTGTGTGTGTATGTGTGTGTGTGTGTGTGTGTGTGTGTGTGTGTGTGAGTCTTTGGAGACGATATCTCACGAACGAATTGAGCGATTCGACTGAAATTTGGTACAAAAGTCATAATCCGTAAATACTGGAAGCCTATTGTTTTTAAACGTAACCGAATGTTCAGAACCCCCCTAAATTTTCGAGTAAAATTTACAAAAAATCATCAAAAAATCAAAACCTTGAATAAAGTTACGCAAATAGACATTTCCTATGTCATTTTTCTTAGAAAACGATTGCCATAAACTTTAGAACACTTGCATGAACCGTTCTCGAGATATTGCACATTTTTAAAATAAATTTATCAAAAAATTCCATTAATTAAAAAAATATATTAACTGTTGAGAACCATGTTCACTTTACATATGTAATATCATGCGATAAATTGGGTGACATCATTCTCGTGGATCTAGCTCGTTCCATTCATAAGATAAGATACTTTGAGTAATACTTTTGTATTTGAACGCCAATAGTTATTTATCTGCTATAAGAATAACTTATTTCTCCATCCATAACGTTTGGCGAGATTTTGACGCCGAATTTGGCGGAATGCCGCCAACTTGGGGGCTTTTTTAAATGTTGCCAAATTAACGAAAATCTCGACAAATGTATTAAAATGACACTAAATCAATGAAAATGACGACAAATTGACGAAAATGTAATATCTTGGAAAGAATATAAATATGTACAATAAGCAAAACCTATTTTTTATTGTAAAAGTAGTAAATTCATTGCATTATATAAGGAGAATCATGTGTTGCCCACATCAGATTTTTTTTGTTTTACTATAAAAGTAGTAAATTCCTTGCATTATATAAGGAAAGTCATATGCTGCCCAAACCAGGTTTTTATAAAATGTATTTGCTATGTTAAAATATTAACCTAATGTTAGCTGATAACCCACAAGTCCGGGAAATATAAATGTATTGAAGGAACCTCAATCATGATCGACGGTAAAATATCGAATTTCGCCCGGTCAGGAAATATATGCTCTCGGAATCCGCTTTTTCGTGAAACTTTCTTAACCGTGTTTGTTTATTTATGATGTTTTAGATAGGATTAAAATATCTGGGTAACGGAAAAAATGTTTTTTTTTTTCCTATTTGAATAAGTACTACCTTTTTTATGCCTCTACCTGATGCGAGATTACAAAGGTCAGGGGATAAAGTTATCTAAACATACGAAATATAGAGAGCAACTAACTCTGTTACTTGTTATAGATTTATGTTAAACATCATTCATTTCTTATACTTCTAACTAAAAACTGTTCCCGGCTTTACAAGTGGGGAATAAATGAATTTAAATGGGATTAAATGAATTCATTAAGTTTTTTTAAAGGTTTTGCTCCCGCTGCGCGAGCACACTTGTACGTAATACGCCTTGGTAAGGCTCCTCTATATACGAGCTGACTCATGAAGCATATTGAAGCCCACCCTAGCTGGAAGCGCAATCCATTAGCATTAGCTCTATTCGTATTTTCACTTTAGGAAGTATAATCGAAATAATTATGGGTGGTTGTTCTGCACCGAACTGCTCTAATCATTTCAGAAAGGGTTTTAGGCTATTTCGCTTTCCTAGAAATGAAGAAAGAAGAAAACAATGGATAATAAATAATTGGATACCCGGTACTGGAGCATACTTGTACGAGCTAAGTTCTGTAATATTCAAATTGAAACTTCTTTTTTTACATAAAGTATTTGTTCTAAACACTTATTTTATAATTTCTGTAACTGTAGTATAGAACCCTATGGGCTTCAATATGCTTGATAAGTCATGGTATCAGCGCTGGGCAAATAGAATATTACACAAAAATACGCATTTTGCCCTCTGCGCGGGCGTATCAGCTCTTTTGCTACGCCCTAAATAAGTTCCTTTCATACGTCCTAAATAAACTCTTTTGACACATCCTGAATAAGGTCTTTGATATGCCCTAAATAAGAAACACTTTTGATACGCCATAAATAATTTCCTTTGACTCACCCCAAATATGCCTTTCACCTTCTCTGAGAGCTATAAATATGTTCTATACGCTATAAATATGCTTTTAATAGCAATACGTTATAAATAGTAATACGCTATAAATATGCTCTATACGCTATAAATATGCTCTATACGCTATATATATGCTCTATACGCTATAAATATGCTTTTAATAGCAATACGTTATAAATAGTAATACGCTATACATATGCTCTATACGCTATAAATATGCCCTGTACGCTATAAATATGCTTTTAATAGCAATACGTTGTAAATAGTAATACTCTATAAATATGCTCTTTGATGCACCTTATATAAATTCCTTTGATTCATTAAAGCTACATTAGCTCATTCGAATAAAGCCAACAGTACGTTTTCTAAATGAAAATTCTTGCAAACTTTGATAATATTTTCGATTCTAGTACCAACTTGCATTCTAAATAAATCCCTAAGCAGATGATATCCGTTTCGCTGATGACATCACCTCGAAATACCAACTCTTGACCTCGCCCTAAAATGTCTCTTATTTATGCATTATGTAAATCTGCAATTTTATAGAGCTTGATATCAGTATGCTCAAAATATTTAATATAATAGGATTAAAAACTGGAAAGAAAATTCGATAAATTTAAATTTTATTGCCTCATACTACTATAGTATAAAGAATATTTTTTCTTTTTCTTTACTGAAACTTTTTGAATTCCGGACTTTTACAAAATATACATAAATGGATATATTACATATAACACTTCATGAAATATGTTCGACTGTGGACACGAGAACTTAAGAACGGCTTACCTATATCTATAAAACTCTATGAGCAGTTACAGTACAAATAAATGTGATGTGGGCAGCACATGACTTTCCTTATATAATGCAATGATATTTATTACTTTTACAGTAAAAAAATATATGTTATTCTTATAGTACATGCTTATATTCTTTCCAAGATATTAAATTTTCGTCAATTAGTCGTCATTTTCATTGATTTAGCGTAATTTTTATCCATTTGGCGAGATTTTCTTTGATTTGATAACATTTAACAAAAAGTCGCCATATTGGCGACATTCTGCCAAATTCTTCGCCAAAATCTCGCCAAGCGTTATGGACAGGGAAATAATTTATTCTTATAGCAGATAAATGGCTATTAGTTTTCAAATACAAAAGTATTACTCAAAGTAACTTTACTCATGAATGGAACGAGCTAGATCCACGAGAATGATGCCCTATGGCTATTGTTGTTCATATACAAACGTATTACTCAAAGTAACTTTACTCATGAATGGAACGAGCTAGATCCACGAGAATGATGCCACCGAATTGATCGCGTGATATTATATATGAAAAGTGCACATGTTTCTCAACAGTTAATATGTTTTTTTAATTTATGGGATTTTTGATAAATTTATTTGAATAACATGCAATATCTCGAGAACGGTTTGTGCTAGCGTTCTAAAGTTTATGTTAATCGTTTTTTAAAGAAAAATTACATAAGACATGCCTATTTGCGTAACTTTATTAAGTATTTTGATTTTTTGATGATTATTTCAAAATTTCATTCAAAAATTTAGGGGACTTCTGAACATTCGATTGTGTTTAGAAACAATAGGCTTCCAGCATTCACGGATTGTAATTTTTGCACTGAATTTCATTCGAATCACTCCATTCGTCCATGAGACATCGTCTCCATAGACTCAGTGACACACACACACACATAGACATTACCTAAAAATGTTCGATTCGTGATCAGAAATTCTTGAAACGTGCTCTCCCGTCGAAAATTCGAATTCGAATTTTCGACCCCGTCACTATACTTTCCTTAAACATTATGCTATGCATATGAGGAATGTAAAAAAAGCTTGACCTATACTGATATTTTTCTAATTCTTATTATCAAATCTCGCATTTTAACAATTTCCAAAGCATATTTTTACTTTCTTTATATACATAATGTATAAGGAAAGTATTGTGATGGGGTCGAAAATTCGAATTCGAGTTTTCGACGGGAGAGCACGTTTCAAGCATCCCTGATCACGAATCAAACATTTTTGAAGTGATGTCTGTGTGTGTATGTGTGTGAAAGTATGCGTGTGTGTGTGAAAGTATGTGTGTGTGTGTGTCAGTGAGTCTGTGGAGACGATAACTGATGAACGAATGGACCGATTCGAACCAAATTTGGTACAAAAATCACAATCCGTAAACTCTGGAAGCCTGTTGTTTTTATACGCAATCGAATGTTCAGAACCCCCCTAAATGTTCGAATGAAATTTTGAAAAAATCATCAAAAAAATCAAAACCACTAATAAAGTTACGCAAATAGACATTTCTTGTGTAATTTTTCATTAGAAAACGATTGACGTAAATTTTAGAACGCTATAATGAGCCGTTTTTGAGATATTGTACTTTTTTTTAAAAAATATCAAAAAGTCATATAAAATAAAAAAAAATATTTCCTATTGAGAAACATGTTCACTTTTCATATGTAATACCATGCGATAAATTGGGTGACATCATTCTCGTGGATCGAGCTCGTTCTATTCATGAAAAAAGATTCTTTGAGTAATACTTTTGTATTTGAACGCTAATAGTCATTTATCTGCTGTAAGGATACCTTATTTTTAGTGCATAGCGCTTGGCGAGATTTTGGCGACGAATTTGGCGGAATGTCGCCAACTTGGCGACTTTGTTAAATGTTTCCAAATTAACGAAAATCTCGCCAAATGGATAAAAATGACGCTAAATCAATGAAAATGACGACTAATTGTCGAAAATTCAATATATTGGAAAGAATATTAGTATCTACTATAAGAAAAACCTATTGTTTACTGTAAAAGTAGTAAATTCACTACATTATGTAAGGAAAGTCATGTGTTGCCCACATCAGATTTTTTTTTATTAAAAACAATAGTTTAAGAGACATTAATTGAAGTTTGTTGCATATAGGGAAAATTGATAATTGAAATTGATAAACTATGGATTTTAATGGTACAAAATAAATTTATAAGTAGAAAATATACTTTGATCATAAACGAAATTGAACCATATTGATGGTGTAAGTAGATAACAGAGTTTCAACACTTTTGCATGATATCAGTTTCAGATAATGCTAAAATTATAGTATGTATTGTTCTGAAATGAACCTGCCTATACAATCAATAGGGTTAAATTAGGTGTGTGATTAAAATTTATTTCCTGCTTTACCATTCCTGCTTTAAGTTTTTTAATGGCCTCCACTTACTTCTGTTGTGCAAGGAAGGATATTAATAAACTTGCTTTTTTTCCTTCTCATAATTTATTATTTACTCTTTCATTTTCAATTTTTACGTAATTTACGTACTTGCCGAAATTCGCAAAGAAAATACACGAAAAGGGAAAAAACATAGTCATGACGTACATGAATTATATAATACATGTAATGACCCCTCACAACAAAGATCGTCATATGTGTGACATCGACGTTGTAGTCACGTGACACCTGGGCCACAATGTGAGATCATATTTGTGACTTCTATGCGACGTTACGTATTAGTAACTTTGTAACTTCTTTGTGACTATATTCTGTGACGTTTTCAAAATTTAATTAACACGTAACAATGTGACGTCACAAACAAGTTAATATGCGACGTCACAAACGACCATGAAAATGACCGAAATGACTTCGCTGTGACCTCAATATGACATTGCCGAGATGTACTGCGACGTCCTGTGACGTCGCAAAGTCACAGTGTGACGTACATCTTACGTCACTGTGAAAAAAAATGCTGTTAGGGACGTAGTGTAGAGATTTCTTCATTCGGAGCCCAGACTCCGAGCTACGAGGTTGTGATTTTGTGAAGCTGCTGCTTTTTGATTGTGTTGACTTTCTTTGCTTAAGTTTGGCGTGTTATATCTAGTTACGATAGAACACGTCGGGCTAAGCAATTACAGCTTTGTTGTGTACGGATTTCTCGCCATTTTGGATTCGTGCTTTTTCAACTTTGGAGTGCCACGTGTGTTTTTCCCACGTGGTAGTGCTACTGCTTTGATCGTTTCTACTCTGACGACATGGATTTGGATGCATTCGATACGGAAGCTACTCGCGGACTTGCTGGTGAGCTAGACGAAGATGGACTGCGGCCTCTCAGGGATGCCATGATTGAATATTGTGATACTCTGCCCAAGGATGGATTGATGCCCGCTTGGAAGGAAGAAGTGAAAAACGCTGTGAACTTTTGTGCACTGGCAATCTACACTCTGACGCTACACATCAGGGAGCTACTGACGAATGGACTACTCGGACGGGACGAGGACCAAGTCTCCAAGATTCTGGGTTCGTTTCTTTCTGTAAATTCTTTTTTGTTGGTCCAGAATTTGGATAGGTTTTATGCTAGTAATTTAAATGAGATTTATAACTGTGAAGGAAGTAATTCTAGTGATGTAATTAAATGTAAAATGATAGAACTAGGCTTAATTAAAGAAATTAAAGATGAAGATAAACTTAAACCTGTTGAAAATCCAAATAAAAAGAGGAGGATAGAGGGGCAATCTACTATGGATGCTCCTACTAAAAACCAGAATGGAGAATTAAACTTAAAATCTAATGACAAGGATAACATGGATTGTAGTGAAAAAATTGATAAAGATGTAAATGATAATGTTAAAACTAAGAGTTATGCTGAAATTGTCGCGCAACCTATAATGTTCAAAAGTGCACCAAAACCAAAAACGGTTCAAAATAGTGTAGTGGTTGAGAAAAAAGACCCAAAAGCGGAATGTTTTTTCATCAAGTTTAATGACAATTACCAGGCTCTCCTTAAAAAATTAAATGAAATCTCAGGTAATAAAGTATCTGGCAAGCTCACAGGAGACATGCTAAAATTGATTCCAAATGACGCTGACGCCTATAGGGTTGTACAACGCCATTTATCTAGTGAGAAAATCCCCTTCCACAGTTTAAACTTAAAGACGGAAAGGCCCAAAAAGGTAGTTTTGAAGGGGCTACCAACAAACTATAACATTGAGGAAATAAAAATCACTCTAACATCCGAAGGATTAGATGTAGTCCGGGTTTCTCAACTGAGAAACACAAAAACGAGATTGCCCCTGCCGATCTTCTTAGTCAGCATTAGGCCTACGGAAGACTGGCAGAGGGTATACCGACTGACAAGATTAGGATACTTGGCTGTGAAGGTAGAGGCCTTCAGAGCACGGGGCTTCAAAATCTGCTACCGGTGCCAGCAATTCAATCATTCCTCTGAGAATTGCAGCATGCCACCAAAGTGCCTTAAGGGGGCATAGGACCTTTAAACCTTCAAAAAATCAATTTTTCAATTTTATTTTATTCTGAATGTCTGAACATTTCTGAACACTGTGCAAAAAACCGCATTCTAAAATTCGCATTATTTCTAAAGTTATGAGCTTTTATGCAACATACACTTTTGAAAATTTTCTCATGTCAGCCATCGCCGCCATTTTTAAAGGGACGTCACTATTTGTTTACGTTTGCAGTTTGCTGTTTTGTCATGTCAATCTAATACTTTTTCCACCACCATGTCTTAATTATTTATTTAATTATTTCTGCAGCAGCAGGAAGGCAACTACTCACCTCTACTAAACTGCTCAGCCCAGTTTGTTTATATTCTAGAGCCGTTAACTTGTTTATAACGTGGAGAATTTCTTCTGAGTTTTGCAATTTCTTTTCATTATATTTTCTTACTTTTTACGATTGATTTGCGGCATTTATGTTGTTTAAGCATAAAAACTTTGAACTAAAATACAGTTAATCTGTTTTATAATTATGCATTACAAACTTCTTCACGTTTGCATATTTATTTGTGTAAACTTCAACGTACAAGACTGTTTGGTGCAATTTTTTAATATAAACTTTTTGCTTTTTGCTTTCTAATAATGGATACACCGGCAACTAAATCTCGTTCTGGGAAAAGAAGATGTTTTCAATGAAATATGTATGTAATTAAAAACAAAAACAATCCGAAAGTGTTCGAATGAAAAATGTTGATTCTACGCCTAAGCTAAGTGCTTCAAGTAAAAAAACTGTTCAGCTCAAAAGATGAACTTTCACTTGATAAGTCACATATTTCATCTGAAGAACATTAATATAGAATAGTTCATATATCAGTACTTTTCAAGGAGCTTGCAGATGTTTTGTGCTGCAAAATATGTCATGGAACAATAAATATACGTGAAAAATCTTCAATGGGTTTAGCATCAACATTTCTTGTATATTGTGATAGCTGTGATGAACTAAAGTCTGTGAAAAATTCAAAACTGCTTGGTGTTAAGAAAAATATTCCAGAAATAAACAGAAGAGCTATATTTTCTATGCGATGTATAAGGCAGGGCTTATCGGCTTTATCTCCTTTTTGTTGTACGATGGGTCTTCCAGCGCCTGTTTCTCAGAAATCATATAATAAAATTAATCGCAGGACTTTAAATGCCACATCTGTTGTAGCTAAATCTTTAATGAAAACTGCTGTCCAGGATGAAAGAGAATTATCAAATGGATCGAAAGATATTACTGTAAGTGGAGATGGTAGTTGGAAAAATAGGGGGTATTCGCCACGTGTAGGTGTGTGTACACTAATCTGAGCAGAAAGCGGGAAGGTTATTGAAACCGAAGTAATGTCTTCTTCTTGTAAAGGCTGCAACAGCTACAGAAGTAAGAAAAGTGGCCCTCGGTATGAAAAGTGGAAAAATAATCATAAAATAGTGTGTTCGAAAAACCATTCGGGTAGTGCGGGTAAAATGGAATGTGATGGAATTTCGAGTCTCTAGCACTACATATGAAGTTTGAAAAGCTCGTAAAAGGCAGAAAACATTTGATTTTCAAAGACAAGAGGAAGAGGAAGGAATTACTTATGCATCAGGTGCATTTTGATGCTAAATTAGATATAAAATAACACAGGATGTATAATAAACTACAGCCAAAGATTAATTAGCCGAACTGCGATAACTCAAAATTTTCCATGTGCGAAAGTCATATTTGTTATATATTTTTGTAATTTTAAGCAATTTCAATACGTCAAATTTTCTGTAACTCATTCTTTTCTTGTCAATAGAGTTTTAGTTTATCAAAGTACCACTGCAGCTGTTTTTCTCAGGTAGGTGGTTTTACAACTTGCGCACAGCATATTTTAAAATATATTGTACCAATCACTTTCAAGTTTTTGCTCTTACTTGTTTCATCTATATATACAATTTATACAAAAGAGATTCCTCCTAAATAAGTAAAAATTTAGTAAATGTTTTTCATCTGACTGACAAGAAACTTCTTCACGAAGCTGATGTTCGAGCTTCCGAAGCAACATATAGAGCTCAAATACTTCTTAAAAGGCAGAAAAATTTTGATTTTTCAAACATAACAGAATTAGGAAGGTGCTATTTATGCACTGGAAGCATTTTAAGGTCAAAATACTATAATAAGTAACACTGAATATATTTTTAAACTTAAAAGCGGGTATCTCAGATATGTGATTTTAGCCCTTGTGCGCAATATATTTTAAAATATATGTAGCCAATCACTTTCAAATTTTTTGCTCTTACTTGTTTCATTTATATACATAATCTATAGATAAAAATTCCTCATAAATACGTAAAAATTTAGTAAACGTTCTTCATCTGACTAACAAAAAACGACTGTGCGAAACGTCTGTTTGAGTTTCCGAAGCAACATATAGAGCTCAAATACCCCTTAAACGCAGAAAAATTTTGATTTTTCAAACATAACAGAATTAGGAAGGTGCTATTTATGCACTGGAAGCATTCTAAGGTCAAAATACTATAATAAGTAACACTGAATATATTTTTAAACTTAAAAGCGGGTATCTCAGATATGTGATTTTAGCCCTTGTGCGCAATATATTTTAAAATATATGTAGCCAATCACTTTCAAATTTTTTGCTCTTACTTGTTTCATCTATATACATAATTTATAGATAAAAATTCCTCATAAATAAGTAAAAATTTAGTAAACGTTCTTCATCTGACTAAAAAGAAACGACTGCGCGAAACGTCTGTTCGAGTTTCCGAAGCAACATATAGAGCTCAAATAGCTCCTAAAAGGAAGAAAAGTTTTGATTTTTCTTACATAACAGACATAGGAAGGTGCTAATTATGAACTAAAGGCATTTTAAGGTACAAAATAAGATAATAAGTAACATTGAAGCATTTTTAAATTATAAAGCTGTTTTTCTCAGATATGTGATTTTAACACTTGCGCGTAATATATTTTAAAATATATGTAACCAATCACTTTCAAATTTTTTGCTCTTACTTGTTTCATCTATATACATAATTTATAGATAAAAATTCCTCATAAATATGTAAAAATTTAGTAAACGTGCTTCATCTGACTAACAAGAAACGACTGCGCAAAACGTCTGTTCGAGTTTCCGAAGCAACATATAGAGCTCAAGTAGCCCCTAAAAGGAAGAAAATTTTTGATTTTTCTTACATAACAGACATAGGAAGGTGCTAATTATGAACCAAAGGCATTTTAAGGTACAAAATAAGATAATAAGTAACATTGAAGCATTTTTAAATTATAAAGCTGTTTTTCTCAGATATGTGATTTTAACACTTGCGCGCAATATATTTTAAAATATATGTAACCGATCACTTTCAAATTTTTTGCTCTTACTTGTTTCATCTATATACATAATTTATAGATAAAAATTCCTCATAAATAAGTAAAAATTTAGTAAACGTTCTTCATCTGACTAACAAGAAATGACTGTGTGAAACGTCTGTTTGAGTTTCCGAAGCAACATATAGAGCTCAAGTAGCCCCTAAAAGGCAGAAAATTTTTTATTTTTCTTACATAACAGACATAGGAAGGAGCTAATTATGAACTAAAGGTATTTTAAGGTACAAAATAAGATTATAAGTAACATTGAAGCATTTTTAAATTTTAAAGCTGTTTTTCTCAGATATGTGATTTTAACACTTGCGCGCAATATATTTTAAAATATATGTAACCAATCACTTTCAAATTTTTTGCTCTTACTTGTTTCATCTATATACATAATTTATAGATAAAAATTCCTCATAAATAAGTAAAAATTTAGTAAACGTGCTTCATCTGACTAACAAGAAACTACTGCGCGAAACGTCTGTTCGAGTTTCCGAAGCAACATATAGAGCTCAAGTAGCCCCTAAAAGGCAGAAAATTTTTGATTCTTCTTACATAACAGACATAGGAAGGTGCTATTTATGAACTAAAGGCATTTTAAGGTGTAAAATAAGATAATAAGTAACACTGAATGTATTTTTAAACTTTAAAGCTGTTTTTCTCAGATATGTGATTTTAGCCCTTGCGCGCAACATATCTTAAAATATATTTAACCAATCACTTTCAAATTTTTTGGGCTTACTTGTTTCATCCATATATATAATTTGTACTTCAAAAATTCACCATAAATAGTAAAAAAAGAATTGTGAAGAGGTTTATTTCATGTTTTTTAACACTGAAAATGAAAATTTCATTTTGTTTAGATTTTAAAAATATTAAATTTATTTCAAAATTTTAAAAAGTGTGTACAAATTAAAGATGTAATAGTTATAAATATATTATTATCAAATTGAAGTCCATAAGTATAATATTATTTGAAATATCCTGCGCGCGGCTGCTACATACACCATTATGTCTGTCAAAATTGTATAAATTTTAAAAAACAATATAAAATGTACATATAATTATATGACTTCAGTAAAATTTGTGTAGTAAGAAAGGTTTTCTATATGTTTAGAGAAAAAAATTTGAACATCTGGGATACACCTGGTTAAAATTAAAAAATTGTAAAGATAGCTCTATTTTCAATGAATTTCGACTGTTTAAAGGTCCTATGCCCCCTTAAGTGTGCTGAAGAACACTTCACACGTGACTGCCAAAGACCAAGGACAGAGAAGGCAACGTGTGCTAACTGCAATGGAGATCACCCGGCGAACTTCAGGCAATGCCCGAAGAACCCCTGGAACAGAGGAAAGGCACCGGGGTATGCCCCCCTCCCCCCAAAAATCAGATACCCCCTTGGAGGCAAAAGGCCCTCGGTCTAAACCCTCAGACACCCCATCAGGACTCCTCGCACTCTGTGCCACAGGTTAAAAGAACTCAAACTTCAGCACCTACCAGATCGGTGCAAGAGCAGGCCCCTAAACCGTCGACCTCCAGAGAAATGACTGTGGAGGAAGTGAGAATAGCTCATGAAGACATAAATCAGAGGATAGCAATTGATAAAGCCGCCAAAGAGGCAAGAGAAGCAAAACAAAGATTAGAAAAAAAGGTTCAGGAATGGCAGAAAACTAAACGCGCCCGAGAAGAGCTCGCGCAAACACAGCAGTTAGACAAATCGGCTGAAAAAAAAACAAAAGACTACCGAGGTCCAAAAGGATACTCACAAAACAGATCAAACCGCGGTTGAGGCTGAGGAAATTGTAGCTGAGACTGAGGAAATGGAAGCTGAGACTGAACTTGCTGATAAATCCAATGATGAAAAGATGGATGAAATCCTCAACCTCGTCAGAGGATTTATCAGTATGTTCAACCTAGACGATATAAAACATCTGTTGATGCAGCTCGCTGAGTTAATTCAAAAAAAGAGCGATCCAATGCAAATGGTCTTTGAGGCTTTTAAATTAATCGCGGAATTTAATAAAAACAGTGAGAAACAAACCCGCCATGAATAGGTCCCAAAAAGAAAGTTTTAAAATAATATTTTGGAATGCGAACGGCATATCTCCAAGAATAAATGAACTTAGGAGCTACGTAAATGAAAATGATGTAGATGCCCTGCTAATCCAGGAAACTAAAGTTAGAGAAAACAAAAAACTAAATATAGCAAACTATAATAGCTATCATACCCTTAGCTCAAATATAACTGCTAGAAATCCCCATGGAGGAACAGCAATATATATTAAAAGTAATATTCCCCACGAGGAAATAAACAACATAAATCTTCAAGGTATAGAAAATACTAGTATAAAAATAAAAATAAATAATGTAAACCCATTTATCCTAACTTCAATATATGTCAAAAACATCAGTGGTATAAATGTAGCTGCGCAGCTGGAACTGCTTTTCTCGCGATATCCAAACACAATACTCGCGGGCGACTTCAATGCACACCACCGAGCGTGGGGCAGCAGGAGAGCCAACACACGCGGTACACAGATACATAGATTGCTAAACACAACAAACACTGACATCATTGCACCGTCGAGACCAACCTGCTTCTCAGGTGCCAATGGCTCATTCATAGACTTTGTCCTAACGAGAAACATAGAATACGCTCACACAATTGATACCCTGGATGAATTCGACTCAGATCATCTACCGGTACTGGTGACATTCGATTTGAGCACTCCCCTTCCAGCCTCTCTGGGACAAGAGAGGGTGAACTGGAACGCATTCAAAAGAGCACTTTTCGAGCCGCATTTAGCAGTACCCAACATTATGAGCACGGCGGATATTGACTCTGCCACGCACACACTCACAACAGAAATCAGGAGAGCTATTGCATCTGCCACAACACATCGTGAGTCACCAAAAATGCCCACACTTTCCCACCATGTCAAACAATTAGTTAGGCAAAGGAACAGAATGCGTAAGACATGGCAGGCTAATAGAGACCCTACCCTCAAAAGGGAGCTTAACAGACTCACGTGGAAAGTCAGGGATAAAATTGTCGCAGAAAAGCAGCAACAGTATAAAGAGTTAATTGAATCCCTTAGCTCGGAAGACGTATCGCTCTGGCAATTCGCTAAAAGACTCAGAAAACCTCAAATTAAACTCCCGCCACTAATAGATGGCGCTAATATTGCGTACTCAGACGAAGAAAAGGCAGAGGCGCTTGCTAGGCATTACGAAAAGCAATTTGAACCAAACCACGATCTAATGTGTCAGGACACCCTAAGAATGGTTAGGCAAACTCTAAACAATTTCAGGAACTCCCCGGTCACGGCTGAGATTAACCCAGCCACCCCGCAAGAAATAGTAGAGATTATTAAAAACCTTAAAAACCGTAAAAGCCCAGGGCACGACAAAATCAGGAATATCGCGGTAAAAAACCTACCCTTAAATATAATATTTTACTTGACCATCTTAATAAATAAAATACTAGAACTAAATTATTTCCCCAAAGAATGGAAGGAAGCGATAATTATAGCGATCCATAAACCTGGTGAGGATGCCTCAATTCCAGCCAACTACAGACCAATCAGTTTGTTGCCGACACTTAGTAAAATTACTGAGAAAATAATTCTTAAGAGACTGAACACGCACCTTAGTGAGAATGACATTATCATTCCGGAGCAGTTTGGATTTCGGCCAAAACACTCCACCACTCATCAATTGCTGAGAGTGGTAGAGTACATTTCTTCTGGTTTTAATAATAAGACACCCACAGTTGCGATTTTTCTTGACATCCAAAAAGCCTTTGATAAAGTGTGGCACTGTGGATTAGCTTACAAATTGATCACTCTAAAAGTCCCTGACGCACTTGTCAAACTTTTAATTTCATACCTAAATAACAGACACTTTCAAGTCAGAGTAAAAAATAACTTATCTACACCCAAGCTCATTAAAAGTAGTGTACCGCAAGGATCCATCCTGGGCCCGACACTCTTTAACATATATCTAAATGACATTCCCAGGACCCCAGACACGGAGCTGGCACTCTATGCAGACGACAGCGCGATACTTGCAAAACACCCTTACGTCTCAGTAATGCACAGACAGCTACAACAACACTTAGACATACTCCAAACATGGCTGGAAAAATGGCGAATAAAATTAAATCCCAATAAATGTCATTGGATTTATTTCTCAAGAAAACGTAAACCTCCGCCTCCTCTGTACATAAACAACCATGCCCTAAAAGCGGAAAAATCTACTAAATACCTAGGTGTAACGATAGACTCCCACCTAACTTGGAAACTGCACGTAACGAACATAATAAAAAAAGCGTATATAACCATAGGAGCCTTATACCCAATGATAGGAAACGGAAATCTAAGTTATCAAAATAAACTCCTAATTTATAAATCGGTCATCTGCCCGGGAATGCTGTATGCAGCACCCGTATGGGGATATGCCTGTAAAACTACCATAGACTTATTAGAGACAAGACAAAACAAAACCCTAAGGATTATAAGGAAAGCCCCTAGATACTTAAGAAACTCGGTAATTAGGAAAGACTTCAAAATAAAAACTGTTAGAGCCCAAATCAAAAAGCTAGCGCTTAAATTCTACAAAAATCTGCCATCTGTCCCAAATGAACTATTATTTAATCTGCATGACTATGATCATCGCAAGGCTAAATCTCGTAAGAGACCCCGCTCGGGACTTAACTTTGATATTCGGTACTAGGAACGTCCCACCTTAATCAGTTGATATTAAAGAAAACTCGCGATCTTTGGTTTTCTACAAAATGTTTAAAATCCTAAACTGCTAAAATGCTAGGTTACCCTCAGATCTGCATCAACCCCCCCAAACTGCTTAAACTCTTAATGTGCAACAAACTGCCACACTAGGAGCTAGGACAAATAATAAAAACAGTAAATCAAAAACCTCGAACCTCCAACTATGGACCAATGAAATAATGTCACAGTATGAAGATAAGAACCACACCTAGAGATTGGAGATTAAAGGCGCTTCGCGCCTGGTGCTCTGTTCTGGACGAAACTCTATGTAGAGATTTCTTCTTTGACCTAGACTGTCTGACCTACCCAGAGGTGTAGGTTATCTATTTGGACGCCCAAAAAGTGCCAAAAAGTGCAGGCGGCATCCACAGGGCCGTACAACTAACCTCTCGGAAGGACTTACAGACTTACATATTTAAAGTGCCCGTACTCCGCGTGAACACTGGGAAAGTTAGGGAAGAGCCCGTCATAGAATTCGGATCGTCCGAGTGAAATCCCCGTGCACTAAACACTTGGCTGACCCACCCCTGTAGTGCAATGACTTGAAAAGTTGATAGATGAAAATGTTTCGCGAAATAAAACCGTTCTCTACGTGTTCTGAGAGCAGAGTACGCTCTTGTAAAAGATGTTGCACGTAATTGAGGCAACAAAGTAACATAAAAACATAAAATTTTTATAGATGGAAATGCTCTGTGACGAGTTCGAGCTCCTCATATGCCCAGAGGCCCGAAAACGTACCCGTAAAAGTCGACGCACGTAAATGATGTAAAGTAATAACGTGAAAATTTCATGATGTAAATTTTCAACGGGATGAAATATGCAGAGTCCACTTCAGCGATAAGAGTTTGTAATTTTGTACCAATAGCTCAACTGTATAGCCTCGGCTGGCCAGTTCGGAGATGCAGGGTTCGATTCCTGGTTGGGACAGCAAGGTGTCTTATAATGGCGCCCTAAGAACTCAACCCAGTAAGTTAGTGCAAAGATGTTGAAGTTCAAAGTGTGGCCCTAGTACGACTAGTACGGATTCAGTGGGCTCTGGAAGATGAGGCACCGATTTCAAATTGAGGCGATAACGACCACACAGGATACTAACCTGGGTAAAAATAGTAGTAGTAGGAGGTAAAAATCGCAGGATGTGATCAGTCAGATGGATGGTCACTTGCCCGTCAATCTGACATTAGAGGGTGGAGAGTACAGAGTCCACTTTGACGATAAGAGCTTGCAATTTCGTCCCAGTACCTCAACGGTAGAGCATCGGCTGGCCAGTTCTAAGATCCATGATTCGATTCCCGGTTGGGACAGCAAGGCTCTTTACAAATTGCATGCCGAGTTTCAGCTCTCTACGTACTCTAGGAGACGAGAGCCAGCCCGTAAAAGATGACGGACGTGACATATTGACTGAACGTAATGACGTGAACATTTCATAGTTGAAAATATTTCGTAAGGCGAATCTGTGTTCCGAATCTCAGTTCTATGCGCTCTGGGAGCGAACCGTAAAAGACTGTGCCGGGTTCAGAACACAAGCTACTCGAATAACATCACAAATATTTAGTATTTACAAATATTTACACGTTAAAGGTCATAGGCGGCTGCTTGAAAAATTATTGGGTGTTCCGAAAATTTGAAATCAAATAACCCAATGCATTTTTCAAAGGATGTAATTTTAATTTTAATTTTATTCACTCAGATTATCTAACACAATAAGGTGTCTGAAATGCTAAATTAAAGAAAGTTATAGTTTAACATAGAATTTTTTTTTCTCTAGATAACTTTTTATTTCATTTATTACTTTCCCTGCAATACATGGTAATGTATAAGGAAAGTATTGGAATCAAACCGAAAATCACAACTCTAGTTTTCGACGGATCTACACATTTCGAGACCTCTAGAATACGACAAAACCATTTTTAGCGTGACGTCTGTGTGTGTGTCTGTGTGTACAGATTTTTATCCATTCTAACTGAAAAACTAAGCGACCGAATTTCATAAAATTTGGTAGGTAAATCACGTGTGGGCGAATCTGGTGCTGATTAGTTTTGGGTACGATTCGTGGTAAAAAAACCCGTCTTTTTTTGCGAAATGGCCCGCAAAAACTTGCATCCACTCTAGCTGCAAAACTAATGGACCGAATTTCACAAAATTCGGTAGATAAGTCTCTTGTGAATCACCCTGGTGCTGATTAGATTTTGGTATGATTAAAAAAATAATCTGTCTCTTTTTTGCAAAATGGCCCTCAAAAATCGTCAAAATCTAAAATGAAAAACTACGCATGCTCAAATATACCCATCAAATGCTTGTTTTATACGTAAATTTTAACTAAGAAAAGAATAAGACCAATCCCGTTACATTAGGACTAGCCGTTCACGAGATATATTAGTATTTTAGCATTTTCTCTACCCCACCTTTGAAAATAAGTCCAGTTAGCAAATGAGAATAAAAATTGAATTAAAAGTGAATTAAATGTAATTGAAATAAAGAGAACGTGGATATATATGTCTGCAGGGAAAGTCATGTGCTGCCCACATCAGATTTTTGTCTTTTGTAGACGCAACATTAATATATACAATATACAGATACTGGGTGAATTTCTAACTCAAATATCTTTATAAAAGTACCAAAAAAAATGTAAAATATACTTTTTAGGTATTTTTTACCAATGTTAAAAATCTCAACAAATTTCTATTTAAATCATTTCCGAGTTAAAATCTTGTATCCAGAATGCAATAAATAGTCTGAGGGGTAAATTTATTTGTACACTTCGTAGTAAACGGGAATGAGTTACGAAAAGAATGGAGAAACTTGAAGAAAGAATAACGAAAGGCAAAATTTATGCATATATCTTTCCTATGCATATATCTATCTTATTTGAAAGGGCGCTTCTTTCATCACACCTCTTGCTTCGTTGCCCTACACGGACTCTAAATCTTCTCTGCGCATTCGTTCTACGCACGCCAAGTTCTCGCTCTTTGGCGAAGTCCACTATGCCACAAGATGCTTAACTAAGGAATGAAATGAGTCCATATGAACGTCATTAAGAGGTGTATTAAAAAAATAAACTTTTCAATACATCCTTCGAAATATTAAGAAACTAATAACTTTTGAGTATGATTTATTTTAGGATGCATCAATTTTTTCAAATTCTGACACTTATTCTTACGAGTCGAAATATACCCCCATGGCATATCAACGTATGAGAAAGTTGAGTGGAGCTCACATTTCAAGTATTTTATGTTTGTTTTCTAACCTGCCGATACTAACGTAGCGTCATCAATATTAATAATCACTTTACAATACTTATCGCAAACTGCTGTTAAAAATACCCGCAGATAGAAATCTTTGTTAATAAACAGCATAAAAATACACGTTTAGCATATTACATCTTTGTATTCTGTTTACGCTGTTTCACCCACAAAGATGTTCATCCGCAGGAAAATTTAAATATTCATTATACAGTAATTAAGTACGACATATTAGTTATCGAACTTTTTCTCATTAAATATTCCCATTTTTTAACTTTCCCGTTGTGGGCGTCCAATTTTTGCACCATTTCTCTACCGAAAAATCATTTTGCAACTAATCATGCATAGCATGGAATATTTTACTGTTAAATTAACGTGCTTATCGGAAATACCATTTGCATATTTCATACTTTGCTGGTGTTGGCCAAGGTGTTGTTCTAAAAATGCCATCTTTTGATAGTCAAATACAGCATCTGGGGGCTCCAAGAATTCCATCATCAACTTTTGCAGGCAAAAAGGAAAGACACTACAACCAAACAAATGACATTTTTGATAAATGGTTTATATTAACTAGAAGTTTAGCGATAAAAGCAATATATATATATATATATATATATATTATTAATTTTTTGGATTTAAATCTTTTTGTTGAACCTTCTAATAGAATTGTTACTAATTTATATGATAAAAAAGACTCTTAATTTTAAAATTGATAAAATCTTACCATTTAATTCCTGCAACTCTTTTCTATTGTTCAGAAATATTATTCTTAATCAGCTTTTTAGAATATATAGATTATCTAATAAAAAATTCCATGCTTTACATATTGATAATCTAAAAATTACCAGCGATTTATATAAATATCCCTCTTATTTTGTAAATGGTATAGTTAAAAAATTTAGAATAGCTGGATTTTCTTGACTTTTATTTATTTAATATTGCTTTAAATTTTAGCCTGACTTCTCCCTTCTCTTTTTTAATATTTTATTTATACGTCCACTTTGACATTAGTCTTTCTTTTATTGCACCTCTTGATTGTATATTATCTCTTGTACATGTCTTTTCGCATTACTGTTATTTATTTCTTACGAATGGCAACAGTATATCTTATTCCTTTGTGAATGGCAACACTTGTCACTTCTTTCTGTGTTCCCATGCTTACTAGGTTAGTGTGTTTTTTCAGTCCGTTTTTTGGTATCCATTTTTCCTTTTATTTTTAGTTTTTATGTATGTCGTCCAAGTAGAAATAGATATAATCTGTCTATTTCTTCAGAAACATACATTTTTGTGTTTGCTTCCACAAAAAACTTGGGCATGAATACGATTTTTGTGGAAGTGAACAATTCATGATTTAGGCTTAGAGCCTTGTCTTCGTGTATAGCGTTTGTGCTTGATTTCGTTTGTTATTCTTTTTTGGATTCCTTACCTTTGTATTTTGATACTTTTCATTGACTTGTTGATTCGATATTTATTTTATTTATTTGCTTTTGATTTTTTTCCATTTGCTCGAGGATTTGTTGATTTATACTGTTATTTCGTAAGCCTGTTAGATATTTGAATTTTCGTGTTACAGATTCTCACTTTTCTTTCATTGGATCTTCAAACCATTTTTTCTTATATATATATATATATATATATATATATATATATATATATATATATATATGTATGTATATATATATATGTATATATATATATATATATATATATATGTATGTATATATATATATGTATATATATATATATATATATATATATATATATATATATGTATATATATATATATATATATATATATATATATATATATATATAATAGTTTAGAAATCCAGAGATAGAATAGAGAGAATTTGCAACTAAAAAAACCCCAATATTAAAAAAATGACTCACAAATAAAAAGTAGCAAACAGAGAATCATCAATCAAGTGGAAAATAAAATGTAAACCTATAGTCATCAAGCTGAAGACAAACAACAAACATCAATGGAAAGGAATCGATAATATAAAATTCAAGTATTAAAGCTATTACACGGGGACAAGCCCAAACAGTTACCTTACATCTATCCGATAGGTCGGACGGTCTGGGTCTCAACAACAACGGGGACAAGCCCTTGGCCTAAACTAATGAATTGCTCATTTCGATAGAACTCGTCGTCAAGTCCAAGTATTTTATAAAAATGAACGCAAAATGCATGTTTCTGATATCAGTGATAGATTATATATCTATAAACACTGATAACTTGGATAACATGCATAAAGATTGAAAAATAATAGGAAACAAGAATACCTGAATAAATACTGCATATGTCTGATCCATTAGAGTCTTGAATAAAGAGACCAATGTTGCCAATCGCAAAAACTAAAAAGTTGAGAACTGCTGTTGCCAATCGTGAGAAATAAATAACAGTAATGCCAAAAGACGATAAAAGGTGACATTCAACAGTAAGAGCTACAGAATAATGGGGCAGATGATAATAGAAAACATAGAGGCTAAAATATAAGGGGATATAAATACATGGTAATGCTTATTCAAGAGAAAGTCGATGTCTGGCTAATATAAGATACTAAGGAGTGTACTTTATAATAATTCTTAATGTGTAAAGATACTATAACTGTGTCTTCTATGTAAACGGGAGGGGGGGGGATCTGGAAAAACCCATTTTCTCCTCTTCCATGGTCAGTGCCGTTGACAGAATTTTTAGACCCCCTATATAACAAATGTACGGGCCTTCTAATATCCCTTATTGAAAAGTTAATTACTTGTAAAATGTCTATGCTAAGGTGGACCGTAGGCGATGTATACTTTTGCTCTGCCCCCCCCCCCCATCCATTCAGTGGCTTCGTGCGTGTAAGAAATGAAAATCCAACTCCGTTAGGTTCTGTCCCATGGTTGATACTTTAAGTGTGCAAAGATTCTACCTTCTAGGTCACCGGGTCTGTACAGATTATTTGGGGAAAACTTTTTCCCTCAGAGGGGAAGTAAAAAATTCGACTTCGTTCTAAGTTCTCTCCGATTTTCTCCGCCTACCGGATGAGAAATTAAAAATTCGGTTCCATTAGGTTCAATCCCGTGATCAATAATATAAGTGTGCCTTCTATGTCAACGGAAGGGGGTGGGGAGGATCGGGATTTTTTTTCCAATACAATTTTCTACGCCCCTTTGAGGGGTGTTGCCAATAGAATTTTCGGGCTCCTATTTAGCAAATGCACGAGCTCACTACTTTCCCTATTTTATAAGTTAATATGGTACTTTTAAAAATTATTAATGCGTCCCGGATCCCTAAGTAATGTATTTTTTGCTTCACCCCCCCCCCCGTTCTCATTCGACTGTTTTGTCCGTGGGAAAATAGAAAATTATGGTCCCTTAGATTCTGTCCCGTGGTCGATACTTTAATTTTGCAAAAAGTCAGCCTTTTAGGTCATCGAGGAGGGGCTTCTAGAATATGAGAAAATACTTATTGAAACCCATTTTCTACTCCCCCATGGTCAGTGCCGTCAACAGGATTTTTAGACCCCTATATAACAAATGTACTCCCCTCACCCCTAAATCGGTGGCTTTGTCCGTGGAAAAAATTGTAAATCCAACTCCGTTAGGTTCTGTCCCATAGTTGATACTATAAGTGTGCAAATATAATGTCTCCTAGGTCACCGACTGGGAGTCTGTAAAATCTCTTCGGGAAAAAAAAATCCACTTATGGGAGGGGGGGAGTCAAAAATTCGGTTACGTTCTGAGCTTAATTTCAGCCATTTAGCACAAAGTTTTGAGTCTGAAGGAAATTGATGTAAGGCATAATTTTTGCACACCTATAGTATCAACCATGGGACAGAACCTAACGGAGTTGGATTTTCTATTTCTTCTACGGACATCACCTGTTTTTTCATGTTTTGATTTGCAAAATGATACACAATACATATATTTTTTACAAAACAATATAAAATATTCGTTAAAGCGTACACAAAAAAATTATCAAACGGTCACTGATATAAAATCTAACTACAAAATAGCATGCAAATTGTCCGTAAGAACACACGGAGAATCTTGAGGGGTAACAATGTGCTGCCACCTACCGGCTAAAAGTCGCAGCCACACAAGTTCGAAATGATTCCAGAGATCATATTGTTAATGGGATCATTTGGCAGACCGGTACAGCAAGTGAGTCGCGTTGCATAATCGTTTGGGACCGTGATATTAGTCAGTACGAACCTAAGGAATAACCAGTTAACATTTACTAACGAATAACTAGTTAACATATCCAGTTTATACTCCTTAATTTACCTTCACGCGCATGTTAATATATCCCTACGGCATTCTCTTACTCCAATTTTGTCTTCATACGCTTTAACCTTAAGGTAAGAGTTAAACTTTCTAAAGAACATCTATAACATGATTTTCAATTTCTCGTAAGCCGCTATCGAAGCAGCTTACTAGTAGCAAGATATAGAGTGAAATACATAGTGCACCTATAAAAAGAAATTTTACATTCTATAAAATATTCTACAAAATTATTTGCGGTAGATAAAACAACTCAGAGTTTATATGGCAAATCAGAGCCTTTCCCGATTCGTCTCTCCGTTACCAAATGTGATCCGAATTGAAAAATTTTCTGGCAACTAATTATTCGTCGCTAGAGAGCAAAGTCCGTAAAATCTTATATATAAATATAAGATATTATGTTAATATTCTATTAACCTCGGCTAGAGAGCACATAATTATCGCTGTTTTTTGACAGTTCTGAATATAAATTTCTTGCAGGATAGCAAAGAATCGAAGATTTTATTAGCATTATATTTTTAAATTCATTATTATAACGCTTTTTTGCTTAAACCGTGATATGACGATGCCAAACATAATATACACTAAATAAATTGATTTATTACTCTGTCAGCTGTATTCTGATTACATCGTTTATAATTTAGTTTTACATCGTTCATATAGTAAATATATTACACACAATGCGTTTCAAAAGCGTATTGATAAAGTTAGGAGTGAAGCATGTGATAATATACACTGAATACCATATTTAAAAGGCTCACTCTGTGGCAACCGACTCTGTGGTAACCCACCATCTGAACTACGACTTAAACAATGCACGGCTGCCATATTTGGCATGTTATCGCTAGCTTGCCGATTTTTTTAACGCGGGCGGGAGAAAAAATGTATTGGACTGAACTTTTATAATTTTTGAAACTGTAAAAATGATCAGCATTTAAAAATACATTTATCTGTAACATAAATATATTCATAGTTTATATATTCATTAGTTTAAGTAATTCATATATTTGTGGCGATTGTGCGTCGCCATGGTCCCGAACCAGGGACCTAATGCATTGTAGACCGACACTATAATCACTGAGCAAAAGCTAGCTCCTCCTCTGTTCTTATAATTCGGTTACTGGCTCGTGTGGCATCTTTGATAGATGTCTTTGCTGCCGCACACTCCCCTCGCTGATGAGGAAGTTGCCGAGAGGCGTGTCGCCTCGGCGTGACGGTCAGGGCCGGGAGGCGTGTTGCCTCGGCGTGACGGGCAGTCGTGGTCAACCAGGAAGGGAGTGTCAAGGCTTCTGACTCCGTGTGGTGCTGCCATCTCGTGCTGAGAGGCGAAGTCGTTGGAAAGGAAGGTTGCGTTTTTCAAACGTCCAGTCATCATTGTGGCGAATGGCGATTGTGCGTCGCCGTGGTCCCGAACCAGGGACCTGATGATTCGTAGACCGACACTATAATCACTGAGCAAAAGCTAGCTCCTCCTCTGTTCTTATAATTCGGTTACTGGCTCGTGTGGCATCTTTGATAGATGTCTTTGCTGCCGCATATTCATTAGTTTAAGTAATTCATATATTCACTAGTTTAAGTAATTCATATATTCATTAGTTTAAGTAAATGTAAATAAATATAGTTATACATTTCATTCAAATAATCATATACTAAATTAAAAAAATAGACGCATTGCGTGTCTCACTGTAAAATCTCATGCACAAAAAATTACAAGTTAACATACTCAAAAGTCTGAAATATTATATAATATTTTCAGACTAAAAAGTATACTAGCGTGTTGATTGTTCAATTGCTTAGTTCTTTATTTGTCCTGGGATACTGATAGTAGAATATTTTTTTCTAAATATACAAACACTCTTACAGTAAAGGCCAAATTTTCATAAATGCACTATCAAAGGTGTTGTTGTTGAAACCCAGACCGTCCGACCTACCAGAAAGGTGTAAGGTAACTGTTTGGACGGTCGGGAAGTGCCACCCAATTTAGACCAGAACCCAGTGGGGGAGGCATCCACAGGGACCGTACCCTCCTTCCCCTACCACCAACCTCTCGGAAGGACTTTCGGACCCACATGTTTAACGTGATCGTACTCCGCATGAACACGGCGGCAGTTTTGGCAGTGGCTATCAAAGGTGTGGAACTCAAACGTTAATTACCCAGGGGGAGGGGGGATTCTCCACAATACATCACTTAATAAAAAGTATACGTAAAAGTATACGCCTACAATATCACATTCACCAAAAATCTACCTCCGAAAGTACAACAAATTTCTATTAAATATGATGCTTGAATTTACTTTTTTCATTACTTTTAGGCAACTAGTAGCAATGCAATTAGGGCATGCTCAGAACGTGAGGTTATACTTCCTAGCGCAGTTGAGGGGCAAAAAGTCACTTGATTTGTTTAAAGCGTGACAAAATGCTCCTTCCTCTCGTTTAACGTTTTTAGCGTTCTGCTCTTACTTTTACTATTTTAAACGAAAGCTTCAGCAGAGCACAAATGCGCTAAAGTTAACGACTTAGCCTCCACGAGGGTAGAATCAGAAAACCGCCAGACATGACTAGTTGATTGCAGTGCCGCTGATGCGATATCAGACTTGAACTCCGCTGGCGGAGTATCAGAGAATCAATCGTCAGTCAGATCGAGATATTCATAATAAAGTGATTGGATACAAAGGGATAATAAGTTTATTTGCAAGTTCGTGATTCTTTTTTACCGTAATGTCCTTTTTTTTTAATTTAAATACCCATTTTGTGAAATTTGGAAATAGTTTCTAAAAATATAGATATTAAAAAATTGGTATTTTTGTTTCCATGTTATGATGCGCCATTTTGCTTGATATCCTATTCCATTTGTTAAAATGCATTTCATTTTATAACCGACATAGTCTCTCCCCTCCCCCCCCCCCAAGAATTCCCATTTTTTATTTTTATGTTTGTTTTTATTGGACTGCGGATGGCCGCAGATCTCCGATGTTGGGGGATAGATTCAAACTCGGAAACTTTAGATTGCTGATTCTCCTCGATACCGTTAGACTCAAAAGAATTCTTCGGTCTCGAAGGTATAATCGGGGATGCATTTCGTATCAGTGAGTGACGCAATGCAGCCTCCCCACGTACTCCGCCCCTGGTGAGAAGCTCGGCCAAATTTCAGTGAGGTGGTGGGGGGGGGGGCGCTCGGAAAAACTCCACCGGATCCCCAAGCTGAAATTCAGCCGGCAGCTGAATATCCGGGAAGTGTGCTGTAACTCATTATGCAGCTACGTGACATCAATCGCAGTCCAACATGAGAGGAGATGAGGTTTGGAAGTGTGTGTCATTTGTAGTGCTGCCATCTCCTGAGGGAGTGGGGATCTTCGAAGAGAGAAAAGTTTGCGTGTTCGCTTTTCAACCGTGGTCGTCAACTGCAGGGGCTGTTCGCTGATGGTGGGGGATAGATTCGAACTCGGAACCTGGAGTATACTGATCCCGCACTATGCCGTTAGGACTAAAATAATTCTTCGGGTCCGAAGGTATAATCGGGGATGTCTTTCGTAGCAGTGAGTGACGCAATGCAGCCCCGCCGCAGGACTACTACGCTGCATTTACGTTCCTATTTTGAAGCTTTTCGGAAGAAGAGGTCAGATTTAAAATATGAAAGAAGTGACAGACGGATACACGGAGCTGTATCCTGCGTTTTAACTACGGAACTCAAATAAGGAATTCAAAATTATCTCTAGATCTTTAATGAAATCGACTTAGCACGCCTCTGGAAAAAATTCTGCATGAGCCCATTAGTATATCTTTTTTGTTTTTTACATTCTGATACTCATTCTTACGAGTCGAAATATGCACCATGGCATATCGTATATGAGAAAGTTGAGTGGAGACTCACATTCAAGATATTTTATATTTGGTTTCTAAAATATCAAAACAAACATGGCGTCATCAATATTAATGTATCATTTTACAATAATTTGCTCAAACTGCTGCTTAAAGTACTCAAAATAGAAATCTTGGTTAATAAGCAGTACAGAAATGCATTAGCGTATCATATCTTTGTATTCTGTTTATGCTGCATCACTCATAAAGTTATTCGTCCTCAGGAAAAATGAAAACATCCAATAAACAGTAATTAAGCATGGAATATTACAGTTATCTAACTTTTTTCTCATTAAATATTCCCATTTTATTAAGTTTCTCGCTGTGGTCGATTTTTGTACTATTTCTCTACTGAAAAATTATTTTGCTCCTAATCATGCATTGCAAGAAATATTTTACCTTTAAATTAACGCGCTCATCAGAAATACCATTTGCATCTTTCACACTTTGCTGGTGTTGCTCGAGGTGTCGTTCTAAAAATGCCATCTTTTGATCGTCAAATTCGACATCTGCGATCTACGTACCCCATTATCAACTCCTTCAGGCATAGAGAAATTAAAGACATTATAACCAAACATGAAATTTTTGTTATATGATTCACAACAACTATAAGTTTAGAGATGAAAGCAATATATATTACAAGCAAATTAAAATTATTCAATTATATATATATATATATATATATATATATATATATATATATAAGATTTAAAATGAAAAAAGAAAATATATAGGTGGAATGATTGTGTTTACAGGGTTGCAGAAAGGTCAAGGGGGATTGCGACCCCTATTTCCTGGTTAGAAGCTAGCTTTGACTTCATGAAAACGCTCCCAGAGACTCTGCACGCCCGAAACAACAATCGATCATGCCCGTGGGGGAAAAATGGCCGAATCCCAGACAACATAAAAATGATCAAAATAACAAAAAATGGAAATTTTACTAACCAGCAAGACGAGAATCATGGAAGAGTTGCATAAAGCGTATAAACTTCGAATAGGAAAGCATACATAAAAAAGTCGCGTCTAACTTATAGAGCCATCTGGATGTGCATCAATCAGATAATCCTAGGTAAGAGTTGAGTTGTATTGTATGATGTCGGATAAATTAACATAATTTTTATCACTATAATTTCTGCAAAAACATCATAATAGTGCTGTACAAAGCGGAAGGGATATGATTGTTCCCGAGTTCCGTTGATTAAATGCATCATGCATTTATTAAATTCTGTAATAGATGAGTTTAATAATCTGTATCTGTTCAAGTGATTTACGATTAAATTACGTTGTACGTTTAAACTCAAGTTGGTATTCCAGTGGGTAAAATAATTGATCTTGCAGATTGATTAATATATATATATATATATGATTAATTAATATATATATATATTAATTAATCATAGATAAACAATTTAAATATAATATACAGCCCATAGCGACATTTTTTACATGTGATTTTGCCTTGATACTAGGTCTCATGGAAGCATACTAGTGCAGACACTCTGAAATACGACATAAATAAAAGCACGGCTGCTAGATTTGGTGAGTATCTCTAAGTTGGCAATTATTTTTATAATTTGGGCAGATGAAGAAAAGTACGGGACTGTGCAGTTATAATTTTTGAAAGTATAGAAATGACAAAATTTTTGGTCAGCATTTAAAATTAATTTATACTCCTAACATAAATATGTTTTTTATTTTAAGTAAATTTAAACAAATATATTTGGATATAAATTTAATTCATATAATCATAAACTAAATTAAAAAATAATAGATTATATTGCATTGTCTCACTATAAAACGTCATGCACGAAAAATTACAAGCTAACAAACTCAAAAAAATAAAATATATATTATTTTCAGTCTAAAATGTATACTATCATGTTGATTGTTAATTTACTTAGTTCTAGGCAAAATTAAAGTTTAATTTATTCTGAGATGCTGATAATAGAATTCTTTATTTCTTAATATGCAAATATTTTTATAAATGAAAACAAATATATATAAATGCACTATCATAGGTGCGGAACTCAGGCATTAATTATTCGAAGGGGTTGGGGGGTGGGAGAAGGGAATTTTCCGCAATACGTCACTAAATAAAATGTATACAAAAATATATACGTATACAATATCAAATTCAACTTAACTAGATCTAAGGAACTCTACCCAAATATCAACTTATAAACATTTGATTAAGATGCGACAAAGGTTTTTAATTAATACACTGACTCCTAGAGTTTAGTTTAGTCGGCAGTGATAAATAATATGGCACTAATCTCTTATAATGAACACGTGTATATGATGAGCACGTGTATACTTCTGATGAACACGTGTATAGGTTGGTTGAATATAAATAACTAATATTCTTTTTTTTTTTTTAAAAATAGAAATATGTTACTTACCCTGAAACATAATGAAATTTATTGTGATCGCTGTATTAGTATGTGCAAATACACTTTCCTAAGGATATTCACATACTCGGAATTTTATTTCGATACTTTTTCCTGAGAGGGATTCCTCTAACTAGACTCATGTTCGAGAGCATATGTAACAAACATAAATACTCATATTTTAATTTCTTGTAAGCCGCCATTATTCAGAGCAGTTTATGAGTCGGACAGACGCATGGTGAACTTCAGCTTAATAAAACGATGGAAATTTTATATTTTGTAACGTATTGTATAAAATTATTTATGGCAGATATAACATTTTACGAGTTTAAATTTAAACTCTGAGCGTATCCCCATAACCAGACGGTCACTGATGTTATTAAACCTCCATAAGAACCACCTACTGGCAAAAGCAACACAGTGAAGGTGCTGAAGTGCATATACCATAATTTTCTAAAGAAAATATACAAAATAATTTTGTTTTCTTACTGCATATACGGACGACAGTTTTGAACAACGAGCGCTGGAATGGATCACCCAGTAGCAGTGCGACCAAATTCTATGCGACGTCTCTAGGTCTCAAGGACGGGGTTTTAGGGAAGTGCCCAGGAGAGAAGTAAATCCCCTCTTTAAACTTCGAGCGAAAAGGAAAGATAAGATAAAGTGGCATTTTTCATAAGTTTTAGAGTTTACATCTAAGGTCGCTTGGGAGGGGGGGGGGGGGGCGTCGACCGATGTCGAACCCTTCTGCAAGTCTTACAGGCAGGGAAAGAACTGGGACAGTTTAGCCAACCATCGCAGCTATGACGTAAAACAGTTCGACTGCTGGATTTGGCGACTATAGCTTGATTGGCGATTTTATGTTAATGCGGCTAACAAAAAATTACGGAACTGTATGTACTTTTATAATTTTTTAAACTATAAACATGGTTAGCATTTAAAAATACTTTTATCTGTAACATATTTATTAGTTTAAGTAAATTTAAATAAATAAACATGGATATATATTTAATTCATGTAATCATAAACTAAATAAAAAATTGAAGCATTGCATCACTGTAAATCATTATACACCAACAATTAGAAGCTAACATACCCAAAAGACTGAAATATTATATAATATTTTCAACCTAAAAAGTATACTAATGTGTTGATTTTTAAATTGCTTAGACCTTAATTTAATCTGGGATGCTGCTAATATAATTTTTTTAAATACACTAATATTCTTATAATAAATAAAAAATTTACATAAATGCACTATCAAAGGTGCCGAACTCAATCGTTAATTACAAAGGGGGGTATTTTCCACATTACGCCAGTTAGTAAAAAGGTTGTAAAATATATACACAATCAATAACATATTCAATTTAACAAGTTCAAGGAGAAGCTATCCAAATATCAAATTTTATACGTTTTATATAAATGCGGTAAAGGTTTTTTAACTAATAATGTCACTGCTTCTTAGTATTTAGTCTTATCGGCAGTGATAATACTGCACCAATTTCTTATGATGAACACGTGCATAGTATGAAATATGGGATGGAAAACAAATAATATTTTTATTTGAATAAAAATAAATTACATACATGCCTTGTAAACGTAATCCCTTTTCTTTTGGTAATCCATTTCTTGACAAATGCATAAAAAATATAATAATTGATTAAATTAACAAAATAGTAGCGAAAGTATGTTTTCCACGTGTTCACGTGCTATGATAGAACAAAGTTCTACGTGTTTCGTTCAGTGCCAGATAAGGTTATATTAACAGAACGTCTTGGCGAAAACTACAGTCTGTGGAGGAAAACCGTCACAGACCATCGCCGAGCATGCCAACCTTGATATTGGATTTAATTTTGGTTGGCGGTGGACGGCGTTGAGGTAGCGACTGAAAAGTCTGTATATATTAGTCTGTGGGGTAGAAGGGCGCGGGGACTTGAGGTTGAGTACGGGAACGGTAAGTTCATTTTAAACAGGGGGAAGGTTCGTTTTAGAGTCGCGAATTCCCAAATGTCAGGAAGGGACACGGAGTTAGCTAGAGTTCATTGAACAAAGTGTAGAGTAGATATTAAACAATGCTAGATAAGACGATTCCGTTTGGAGCGGAAGAACGTATCCTTTGGGCGGCCCCCCGGCAACGCCCTCGGGCACTTGCGCCTTTGGGTGTACTGAGTTGCACCATGGGATAATATCTAGTGTGGTATTATTTACTCTACCGAGATCTCTGAAGAAATTTTGAGCAAGTGTTTGAATATGTTCTAAAAAGGGTTTAATATTGAAGTCTCTGTGTAGAACTTCTCGGCGGACGTAATTCGGAAACCTAATAAACGAACGAAGTGCTTTATTTTGCTTGAAGCTTCCTTAGGTGAATCTCCGCTGCGACAACCCAGATTGGAGATCCGCACGTCATAATTGGACGTATGCGGAACTTGTACAGCAGTAACTTGTTTTTCGTGGACAGGCGGCTGTTTCCAGCCAAGAGGGGAAGCATTTAGGCCAGTGCAGACTTCACTTTCTGACATTTTCCAGAGATGTGAAGTTTCCACTTGAGATTTGAATCGAAGTACACTTCAAGGTACTTGTAGCTAGTTTGCCAAGGAATCAGCTCGTTATTTAAGTTAGTGGTTGGGTAGAGGGGAAGCTAACAGCGGCACATTTGCTTACGTTGAATTTGATACGTCAGTTTGATAATCATTGCGTCATGAAATAGGATTGAAGGGTGTTTTACACGACTTGTGTTTGTTTGTGTTGTGCAATCATGGCTGTGTCGTCGGCGTACTAGCTTACGGTGACATCGGGGGAACGTGGAAGATCGTTAATGTAATGGTAGAACAATTTGGGACTTACAAGTGAGCCTTGAGGGACCCCACTGAGAATATTCCTGGGCGATGAGAGAGAGTTTGAGACTCTTGCTGCGAAGCAACACTTCGTTAGATAAGAGTGGAGAATTTTAATAAGATGAGCGGGATAGTGAAGAGCGATTAATTTAAAGAGAAGTCCATTTATTCACACTTTATACGTCTTGTGTTACACGACTTGTGTTTGTTTGTGTTGTGCAATCATGGCTGTGTCGTCGGCGTACTAGCTTACGGTGACATCGGGGGAACGTGGAAGATCGTTAATGTAATGGTAGAACAATTTGGGACTTACAAGTGAGCCTTGAGGGACCCCACTGAAAATATTCCTGGGCGATGAGAGAGAGTTTGAGACTCTTGCTGCGAAGCAACACTTCGTTAGATAAGAGTGGAGAATTTTAATAAGATGAGCGGGATAGTGAAGAGCGATTAATTTAAAGAGAAGTCCATTTATTCACACTTTATACGTCTTGTGTTACACGACTGTTGTTACACGACTTGTGTTTGTTTGTGTTGTGCAATCATGGCTGTGTCGTCGGCGTACTAGCTTACGGTGACATCGGGGGAACGTGGAAGATCGTTAATGTAATGGTAGAACAATTTGGGACTTACAAGTGAGCCTTGAGGGACCCCACTGAGAATATTCCTGGGCGATGAGAGAGAGTTTGAGACTCTTGCTGCGAAGCAACACTTCGTTAGATAAGAGTGGAGAATTTTAATAAGATGAGCGGGATAGTGAAGAGCGATTAATTTAAAGAGAAGTCCATTTATTCACACTTTATACGTCTTGTGTTACACGACTGTTGTTACACGACTTGTGTTTGTTTGTGTTGTGCAATCATGGCTGTGTCGTCGGCGTACTAGCTTACGGTGACATCGGGGGAACGTGGAAGATCGTTAATGTAATGGTAGAACAATTTGGGACTTACAAGTGAGCCTTGAGGGACCCCACTGAGAATATTCCTGGGCGATGAGAGAGAGTTTGAGACTCTTGCTGCGAAGCAACACTTCGTTAGATAAGAGTGGAGAATTTTAATAAGATGAGCGGGATAGTGAAGAGCGATTAATTTAAAGATAAGTCCATTTATTCACACTTTATCAAAAGCTTTTTGGATATCCAGGAAGACAATAGTAGTGGTGAGATGCTTGGAGCGAGCGTCGTGAATAAGTTAAGCAACCATGTTGGGTGGAATGATTCCTGCTGAATCCATATTGCTCAGGAATAATAATATTGTTAAGGCTGTAGAACTCATCCAGATGCTGCACCAAGACATACTCGAAAAGTTTAGAAGGACTGGAAAGTAGTGAAATAGGTCGACAGTTAACAGGTTCAGAATGATTTAGGCCCGGTTTGGGGAGGGGCCACAATGGCCACTTTCCAAGCCCGTGGAAAGTAATTTAACTTAAGAAGCTGATTAAAGAGATAGACAAGATAGGCAATATAATAATCAGGAAGGTTTTTGATCATGTTAGTAGAAATTGGGTCTCTCCCAGGGGCTTTATTACTCTTGATTTTTCGAATATAGGGGGTGATGTCAGAATGTTTGACCATTCTGAACGTATTTGGAGAAGGTGTTGAGATAAATTGTTCAACCGTGTGGTCCACTACTGCAACTGTCCGAGGATTAATTACAGGATGGTGAGGTTCAAACTGGCTTCTAAGACTGTCTGCGAGCAGCTCAGCCTTCTGTGTGTTGGAGATGGCCTTACAATTGAGACCTTTAATGGCTGGAATGCAAGTTTTGTGCCTACGAATACATGAGATTGCCCTCCAAATGGTATTCTCCTGAGTCGTTAAGGACTCAACATAAGAGTTCCATCTTGCACTAGTGAAAGCCTTAATCCGTGAGCCAACTTGCGCTCTAAGTAAGTTTAGTTTACGTTTAAGGTCGGGTCTTTACTGACCTACCACTCTTTTCGGAGTCAGTTCTTATTTTTGATCATTTCTTGTATACCATGGGGTAGCTTATAGTGGTTAACCTTAGCTGTCCTGGGCTTTGAGGATACAGAGTATATTTCCCAGAGAATATTTCCGAGTTTTCCGCATCCGCGAGGTTCGTGGTCCAGTTAACCGCAACGAGGAGGGGGGAGGCGCAGATTACTGTTTAGCAAGGTTTTAAAAGTTTTCCAATTAGTTTTTAATTTAGCAGAGACATTTAGAGAAAAATGATTAAGTTCAATGGTATACAAGATGAGAAGATGATCAGAGGGGAGGGAGATCTTTAGTTGTTCCTTCTGATAAGTATAGGAAATGTTGCTGATGATGGTGAAGTCAAATACCTACTAGCAACCAATGCAAAATTTTTTAAATCCGCAATTAAAATCTACTAGCGAAAATGCAACAAATGTCTATCAAAACATTTTATTTCATTTTTATTTTTAGGGAGGTAGTAGCAATGCGTAACTTCCACCATAAGAAAGGGGGTGTTCTAAATATGAGATATTATTTTCCATCGCAATTATGTCCTAGAGGGGCAAAAAGTCACCTGATTGGTTTAAAGCGTGTCAAAATGATTTTTACTCTCGTTTCCGTTTTTGGCGTTCTGCTTGTACTTTTACCATTTTAAACTAAGGCTTCTGCAGAGCACAAATAAGATAATTCGAACAACTTGACGTATGCCAGGATAGAAACGGGAAACCGCCAGACACGACAAGTTAATTCCTGTACGTCTGATACATATCAGACTCCTTGATCGGAAAATTAGGGAATCGTCAGATCAAGATATTCATAATGCAGTAATTAGATATAAAGGGATAATACATTAGTTTGCAAATTCGTGAGTTTTTCGCACTAAAATCGGATTTTTTAAAATTTCAAATCAATTTTTATTGAAATCAATACCCATGTTTTGAAATTTGGAAATAGTTTCTGAAAAAAAAGTTTATTTTGGAAATTATGTAAAGGTTTTTTTATATAAAGGCGACATTCCACCAAATTCGTCGCCAAAATCTCGCCAAGCGTTATGGACGACAAAATGTTATTCTTACAGCAGAAAAATGACTATTGGAGTTCAAATACAAAAGTATTACTAAGTATCTTTTTTCATGAATGGAACGAGCTAGATCCACAAGAATGGTGTCACCCAATGTATCGTATGGTATTACATATGAAAAGTGAACATGTTTCTCAATACGAAATATTTTTTTTTTATTTTATATCACTTTTTGACAATTTTAAAAAATGTGCAATATCTCGAGAACGGTTCATGTTAGCGTTCCAAAATTTATGTCAATCGTTTTCTAATGAAAAATTACAGGAGAAATGTCTATTTCCGTAACTTTATTAGCGGTTTTGATTTTTTGACGATTTTTTCAAAATTTCACTCGAAAATTTAGAGGGATTCTAAACATTCGATTGCGTATAAAAACAGTAGGCTTCCAGTGTTTACGGATTGGGATATTTGTACCAAATTTCGTTCGAATCGGTCCATTCGTTCGTCAATTATCGTCTCCACAGACTCACTGACACACATACACACATATTTTCACACACACACACATACTTTCACACACACACACAGATATCACTATAAAAATGTTTGATTTGTGATCAGGGGTGCTCTCCTGTCGAAAACTCGAATTCGAATTTTCGACCCCGTCACAATACTTTCCTTATACATTATGTATATAAGGAAAGTAAAAATATGTATTTAAATTAAAATAAAATGGCTTTGAATAAAATAAATTCGATTCTAGGGCAAACAAGTAAAATTAATTATGCATAAAAATTATGAAACGCTTTCGAACTGAAATGCAATTTTATCTACATATTTAAATTGTGATACATTTAGCGCTGACATTTTTAAAATTATCACAGTATTGCCACTTAAAACCTTAAAACTTCATCGAAAAAGACAATGGTAATAACACAAAATGGATTTTATTCAATTGACGTTATCGAAATGTAAATCGTCTGTCTCTCTATGACGTCACATAATATTATTAAATTAATATTTCTTTCATATCACTTATATTTAAACTCCAGACCTAAATTATGAGTATAAAATAAATCTGCAATTCCTATACAACTCATCTTACAATCGTTTGATTTCTTTACATTCGGTATCTGTAGTTTAGCGATGAAATTAGGCTTCGTTGTAAAAATAAAGAAAGTTTAATGATCATTTAAAGTCAAAACATTGTAATTGCTTTGACATAGAATTTAAACACACAGATAATAAGCAAAAATAAAGACATAAAACATTGTAATTGCGTTGACATAGAATTGAGATACACAGATAATACGCAAAAATAAAGACATGTTAGGACGGATACAACACTAAATATAAATGTAAACGATCTTTGCACAGCAGAAAAAATAAATGGATGCTATATTACTTTCCTTATATACAAAATGTATAAGGAAAGTTTTGTGACGGGGTCGAAAATTCGAATTCGAGTTTTCGACGGGAGAGCACGTTTCAAGCATCCCTGATCACGAATCAAACATTTTTGAGGTGATGTCTGTCTGTGTGTGTGTGTGTGTGTCAGTGAGCCTGTGGAGACGATAATCGACGACCGAATGGTTCGATTCGAATGAAATTTGGTACAGAAATCACAATCCGTGAATACTGGAAGTCTGTTGTTGTAAAGCGCAATCGAATGTTCAGAACCCCCTAAATTTTCGAGTGAAATTTTGAAAAAATCATCAAAAAATCAAAACCACTAATAAAGTTACGCAAATAGACATTTCTCATTAAAAAACGTGAATGTAATTTTTCATTAGAAAACGATTAACTTAAATTTTAGATCGCTAGCACGAACCATTCTCAAGATATTGTACATTTTTCAAAAAATTACCAAAAAATTATATAAAATAAAAAAAAAATTTCCTATTGAGAAACATGTTCTCTTTTCATATGTAATATCATGCGATGAATTTGGTGGCATCATTCTTGTGGATCCTAGCTCGTTCCATTCATGAAAAGAGATACTTTGAGTAATACTTTTGCATTTGAAAACCAATAGCCATTTATCTGTTATAAGAATAAATTATTGCCCTGTCCATAACGCTTGGCGAGATTTTGGCGAAGAATTTGGCAGAATGTCGGCAATATGGCGACTTTTTGTTAAATGTTATCAAATCAAAGAAAATCTCGCCAAATTGATAAAAATGACGCTAAATCAATGAAAATAACGGCTATTTGAAGAAAGTTCAATATCTTGGAAAAAATATAAGTATCTACTATAAGAATGACCTATTTTGTTTTTATTGTAAAAGTAGTAAATACATTGCATTATATAAGGAAAGTCATGTGGTGCTCATATCAGAATTTTTTTATTTCGCAATGAGTCGCGTTATCTCTTTGTATAATATAAGTGTAGTTATTATTTCAATTTTCATTTAAAAAACTAAACATATTTTTCTGAAAATTTTTTTACACATTTTATGTGATAATTTGAATTTTTCCTAAAATTTTCGAAGCAATTTGCGAATTTTAAAGATATTTGAAAAATTATGTCTCATAGGGTTCATTGTATTTCTTTTTTTCAACCCAGGTTAAATCCAAAACTAGTTGGGTGATATTATTAATTTTCATTCTCATGCATCCCACAGACCGTCTACATTCTAGACTTTCACATTGATTAAAGCGATTTTTTAAAGCATTGATTAAAGCGACAGTTATCGTGCGAACGGACATGACTTTGAATAAAAAATTATGAATTTAAAAATCATGAACTTAAAAATCATGAACTTAAAAATCATGAACTTAAATCATGACTGAAAAATCATGAACTTGCAAATTAATTTATTATCCCTTTATATTTAATTACTTTATTATGAATATCTGGAATCTACTAGTCGTGTCTGCCTGTTTTCTGATTCTATCTAGCGCATTTGTGCTTTGTAGCAAAATCACTTGCGGAGGCAAAATCACCGCGAGGTTGAAACACTAGTATCCAAGTCAGTGTGGTCAGGTAAGTAAAAATCCCTACAAATGAAATGCCCTTACTTGTTTCTATACGAAGCTGAAATATCCCTACAAAATTCCCTACATTTTAAAATTGGGTAACCAAAATATGCCGGAAATGGGCATTCACTTCTAGAAGTGTTTAGTCTTAGGATTTTTTTTTTTTAAATTTCAGAAAAAACTTTTAGAATTTAAAATTTAAATTTGATTTCTTCTTCTGAAAGTTTAGGTTTTGTAAATATTAAGTGGGCGTGGATACTATATTGATTTAGCAATCCGAAAACAAACATTTTTTTTTCCTGTAAAGAATAAAAACCGTTGAATTCTTTGGTACTAAAGTTCACTTTTAATTTTCCAGACAAGAAAAAAAAAAAAAAAAATCAAAACTTGAATTTTTTCTGAAGATCCAAATCTTGCATGAATGTAGTGGTCGTGGTTATTTTTGTGAAACTCGTATTTTAAAGAATAGAAAGAAAACTTTACAATTACTAAGGTTCGCTTTTCTCCTTTACGACAAACTTTTAAGGAATTAATGCATTTATTTAAGTATGTTCTGAAAATTCTTCTGAAAATTAGTATGCGTGGTTAACACCCTGAAACTGAATTTTTTTCTTCTTTTTTTTTTAAACTTGGAAACTCCTATTAAAAGCAATTTCTCATTATTTTATTTATTCTGGTAATCATTTTACATAACCTCTCAAAATGATGTCATAAAAAGTATGAGAGATTTGCTAATTATCTTAATTTTATAATTGTGATTTGCAATAATAACTTAATGTTAAATATTTGTGAACAGAGAACTATATTCTAACTTTATGCTGAGTATGTAGTAACAGAGATGCATGTTTTCGTCTTCAGCCAAGTTGAAATAGTTGAGACCCAGACCGTCCGACCTACCAGAAAGGTGTAAGGTAACAGTATGGACGGCCGGGAAGAAGTTGAAATAGTGATTAACTTTAAATTAAGTTTCTAGTATTAAGTATATTGAATGCATATGTTGAAGACTCAAACCACACGACCAACCCTAGGGCTAATGGCAGCTTAGTGTGTGGCCGGAAAATTTTTTTTTGAATGCATATGTGTTGAAGCTAACGACTCTGCTCTCAAATAAATACTGTTGGTTCATTCAACTCATAAATTCATTTTGTCGTCTAGTTTCTTCATGAGCTGAGTGAATACCTAAACAAAAAACTCTGATGTGGGCAACACATGACTTTCCTTATATAATGTAATGAATTTACTACTTTTACAGTAAAAAAATAGGTTTTCCTTATAGTAGATTCTCATATTCTTTCCAAGATATTGAATTTCCGACAATTAGTCGTCATTTTCATTGATATAGCGTCATTTTTATCCATTTGGCGAGATTTTCGTTAATTTAGCAACATTTCAAAAAGTCGCCAAGTTGGCGACGTACCGCCAAATTCGTCGCCAAAATCTCACCAAGCGTTATGGACGGAGAAATAAGTTATTCTTACAGCAGATAAATGATTATTGGCGTTCAAATACAAAAGTATTACTTAAAGTATCTTTTTTCATAAATGGAACGAGCTAGATTCACGAGAATGATGTCACCCAAATTATCGCATGGTATTACATATGAAACGTGAACATGTTTCTCAATAAGATATATATATATTTTTAATTTTATGACTTTTTGATAATTTTTGTGAAAAATGATCAAAAAGTCATATTGTGTTTAATAACTGTTAATTTTGTGAAGATCTCGAGAACGGTTCATGTTAGCGTTCTAAAATTTATGACAATCGTTTTCTAATGAAAAATTACATAAGAAATGTCTATTTACGTAACTTTATTAGCGATTTTGATTTTTTGACGATTTTTTCAAAATTTCATTCGAAAATTTAGGGGGGTTCTGAACATTCGATTCGTATAAAAATAATAGACTTCCAGTGTGTACGGATTGTGATTTTTGTACCAAATTTTGTTCGAATCGGTCCATTCGTTCGTCAGTTATCGTCTCCACAGACTCACTGACTCACACACACATACTTTCACACACATATACTTTCACACACACACACACAAACTTTCACACACACACACATACTTTCACACAAACACACACACACAGACATCGCTTCAAAAATGTTTGATTCGTGATCAGGGATGCTTGAAACGTGCTCTCCCGTCGAAAACTCGAATTCGAATTTTTGACCCCGTCACAATACTTTCCTTATACATTATGTATATAAGGAAAGTAATATGAAAACTGAATTTTTCATAGTATTGGAAATGATGTTTATAAAGCTTTGAAATCAAATTTAATTCAAACATTTCAATTCTGTTGTCTTTAAATGTTGCGTTATGGATCTGGAGAGTAATTTTAAACTTAACTAGAGAAGGGAAATGCATTATGTTGAATACATATTAATCATCCACTCTTCACTTTTGAAAATTTCAATTTCGATTTGGGAAGTTAAAAAACTTCTTGTTTCCTTTGACTTACCTACCACATTCATAAAAAGCAGAACATAATGTTTTACAAGCAATTATTCATTTTATAAATTATATACACAAGTCGCACAGTCTTACAGAAAGATTTATGAGAATAAATTTTAATTCGAACAAATGTGCCATAGTAATTTAGAAGTTAAAACCACACATCGAGATAGAATTTTTCCAGAACAGTAAAGATACTTACTCCTCGACTTGATTTGAAGGAGTATTTTTCTTTTCAGAGGAGTAATTTTTAACAATTGTAGAATTCCCCTCAAATTCACAGGTATTTATTAAATTTATTGTATTTTGTATAAAGAAAGAAATGCACTGTACTTTTTATTTGTGTTAATAAACAAAATATATTGTATATCTGATAGAACAATTAATATACCTTATAAACATTATGAAACGAGTTCTAAATTCTTTAATTTGCGATTCTAATATTTTTTTCTTTTTTGTTTACAAAGTCAGTGAGTAAAAATATGCATTACTTAATGTATAAAGCGTATTTCCTTATTTTATAGCGTGAAATACGCGTATAGAGGCGTTATCTCGATCTCTGGTTAAAACTGTTCGAATTTCAATTATTTAATGGTGCTGAAATCTGAATATTCTTAAGTTTATTAGATATGTGGTTAAAGCTTTTGGCTTTAGCTCACTCCCATTGAACCCTATGGCAACGTTTTTGACATGGGATGTCGCATAGACACTATAGCGCGCGTAAGATGGACCAAATCACGTCTTCCAGATTGGCGTGTTATCGCTCGCTTGGCGATTTTTTTTAAAGCGGGCGGGGAAAAATATGTACAGGACTGTACGTTTATAATTTTTTAAACTATAAAAATGATCAAGATTAAAAATACAGTTATCTGCAACATAAATATATTCATTAGTTTAAGTAAATTTAAATAAACATAGTTATATATTTAATTCAAATAATCATAAAATGGATTAAAAAATAGACCATTGCATTGGCTCACTGTAAAACATAGTGCACAAAATATTACAAGCTACCATAATATTTTCAGTTTAAAAGGTATAATAGCGTGTTGATTGTTAAATTGCTTGATCCATAATTTGTTCTAAGATACTGATAATAGACTTTTTTTAAATATAAAAATATTCTTATAGGGCCACTTATGGTGGAATATTCTTTTAGGGCCACTTATCGTGGTAAAAATGAACTAGGTAGGGTTGCTTAAAATCTCGCCAAGATTTAGTTCTACGTAACTATCGCGACGGCCGTGGCTTACAATGCGAATAATTCAAACAACTATGACTGCGATAGTTATGATTTTGAATTTCAAAGGAATTTTATAAGCACGTCTTTAAATAAAATAATTTAAAGAAATTTAATTAATTTAAGTATTCTACAATTTTTGAATTTCTAGCATAGAATAAAATACAGCCGATTTCTGAAGCAACATGAGCCAAATCACTGACTAATTTACTAATTATTAAAAGAAGAACAGAATTATTCTAAAAAATACTTGTGAATAAGATTATGAAATCATGCAGTATTTAACAAAAATGACGAAATCAAGCTGTTTCGAGAGCTAAATGAAATAATTTCATGAATAAACTACAAAAAAAAAAGAAAAAAAAAATTCTGTTAATAATACCAGAAGAATAAGAGCTAAAAGAATGAGAAAATAATGAAAATAAAGACTCTGCAAACAACCGGTTTCTGAAAACTACATGAATTACTTCATCAAGTGAATTCAAATAACTTTTGATCAATCTACTTTTAAAATGCCAATGAATAACAAGCTGCGAATTCAAGAAGAATATAACAATAACCGAAGGAAGTAACTGCTTTTGAAAGTTGTATGAACTGATGCATTTGTCTTATCTGTACTAATCTTTAGATGCATTTGTTTTATCTGGACTAATATAAGTCATTTTGATACTAATGACATCTGTAGCGCTGGTTCAAATTATCAATTTTCCTCATAAGCTATATACTACAAACATTTTTCCTGAAAATTTTGTCCTATGTTACCATGTTAAAAAAATATAAAGTTTCAAATAAATTTCGAAGTTTTCCCACGAATTTAAAAAACAAAATTCTGTCTAATTCTAGACTTTTTGATTACAAAGTCGGATATAAAGTTTTATGACAATCCATTAATATTTGTGGCTGATATCGACATCATAGACATATAGACAAACATACAGACATACAGACGAACATCACGCCAAAAATAGTCAAAACGTGTTCAGGAGGTTTTGAAACATATATAATGAAAAAAGTTTCGATTGTTACCAGATACTGACATCAAAATCTCAAAATCAGAAATTTTTGTGAAAACAATACATTCTCAATACTACGTATGAGAAAGTAAACATTCTATGTATCGAATTTTCCATTTTAAATTTAATCGATGCTTTTTTGACCGTGTCGATTAAGTTTTAGAAAATGCTTGATTTACATAACGCATAAACAAGATATATTTATTTTATACTTCGATAAGTTTATTCATGTGATCTCTGTCGTCTTAACTGGCGAAAGCAAAACAAAGCCTCTTATACGAATCGAAAGAAAAAGAAAATGTTCTTCGCTACCCAGATATTTTAATCCGATATAAAACATCATAAATAAACAAACATGCTTGAGAGAGTTTTACGAAACGGCGGATTCTGAGTGCATATATTTTCCGATCCCGGAAATTTTATATTTTATCAACGAACACGGTTTAGGTGCCTTCACTAGATATATATATATATATATATATATATTTAATCTATTGTGTATTAGCTTATGCTAGGTTAACATTTGAATACAGCAAATACATTTTGTAAGAAACTTAATATAAATGGTAAACGCACTATGTGACAATTAAAGGATCACTATTAAACATTGTCTGAGTATCATGAGAATGCACTGTGTGATAATAAACAACTCACTATTAAACATTGTCTCAGTATCACGAAAATGCACTATGTGACAATAATATACTTACTATTAAACATTGTATAAGTATCGCGAAAATGCACTATGTGACAATAAGAGACTCATTATTAAACATTGTATGAGTATCGCGAAAATACACTATGTGACAATAAAAGACTCATTATTAAACATTGTATGGGTATCGCGAAAATGCACTATGTGACAATAAAAGACTCATTATTAAACATTGTATGAGTATCGCGAAAATGCACTATGCGACAATAAAAGACTCATTATTAAACATTGTATGAGTATCGCGAAAATGCACTATGCGACAATAAAAGACTCATTATTAAGCATTGTATGAGTATCGCGAAAATGCACTATGCGACAATAAAAGACTATTAAACATTGTATGAGTATCGCGAAAGTGTACTATGTGACAATAAAAGACGCATTATTAAACATTGTATGAGTATCGCGAAAATGCACTATGTGAAAATAAAAGACTCATTATTAAACATTGCATGAGTATCGCGAAAATGCACTATGTGACAATAAAAGACTCATTATTAAACGTTGTGTGAGTATCGCGAAAATGCAGTGGCAATAAAAGACTCATTATTAAACATTGTGTGAGTATCGCGAAAATGCACTATGTGGCAAAAAAGACTCATTATTAAATATTGTATGAGTTATCGCGAAAATGCACTTTGTGACGATAAATGGCTCACTATTAAACATTGTCTCAGTATCACGAAAATTGGCATGAAGATACCTCCCGACCAGGAATGAATGTAATGGATTGAAAATTCGTCGCGAAAAAGTGAACAAAACAATTCCACATCATATGCCAAGAACACATTCTCGAAGTGTACGTAATAAACATTGTTCACAAGCTGGAACTGCTCTTACCGCTGTTGTGATTCCACTGCCTTCAGTACTTGGTGCAGAAGGCTAGGTGACTCGCCTGATATCAGTACAAGCGTGAGTTCTTGAGCAGGCGTATCAGCCTTTAACTTGGTCGCGGAGATATGTTGTAAGACTATGTTGGTAGGTAGTAAGTCCAAGATGGAACAAATAAACGTCAAAATGGCTATTTATGCCTTAAGAAAATATATGACTGCGATGATCTTTCGATAGCGAGTTCAGACAAAAGGCACCCAAAGCTATTCTGTCAGCAATCCAAAGTCACTTAGGGTCAAATGCGCCGTTCGGTATCAGTCCGTACTATCTGGAAGTAACTGCCTAAGCAAGAAGTTTTTCTCGGCGTCCTCTGAGATGTCTGATAATGACAACAAAACATAAACAGCACCATTTTTTGTGGTGTCCAGCCCAGAAATTCTCAACGGCATCCGAATGACATCATGTAATGTTTAGCGATGAATATTGCTTTTGCATGGGAGTCACAATGTAATAATTATGTTTCTTTCTTGGATATGTTGGTCCTTCGTAGAGAAAATATATATATAACCACATCTTACCGTAAGACCTTTTCTGTTAGTTTATGCACTCATATTTTTTGGCATCCCACTAATCAACTGTATGTCGCATTCAATACTGCCTACTATGCTGTTAAAATTATGTCACACCACCAGGCCTTCTCAGAGACTTAAGGCAACTAAATAGGTGATGGGGGTGTGGAACCACCCAACAGAAAGAGGTCGAAGGGCGGGTGCCCTGTTCGATCGAATTATTCAGACTTAATTGTTTATTATTAAGAGAATGTTTGTTATTATTAAGAGAATAATTGTTTATTATTAAGTTTATTATTAACAGAATTATTAATCAAATTACAAAAATATACATATAGGCATGGTTATCACATTTATCCAAACTAAACATGGCAGGAATATCCAGCAACAAAAGTTAAACATAAAACGCCACAAAAATATAAGTCCAATAAACAGATTGGAAGTAACAAAACAGGGAAGATCCGGCAAAACATCATTTCACGTTACAAAATACATAATAACAGACTGGTCTATCCTAACCACCTTTACAAAATCAATGAGGAATTTTAAACACTAACCCCAAAAGCTTATTAATGAGGCGCAATAAAATAAATTTCAACACCACGCAATCAAAATAAACACAACAAAATGAAAATAAATGCAACAAGATCAAAATAAACAGCAAATTAGTGATCTGTTATTTAATTCATTAGCACTAGTAAAACATTTATGCAAGTTATAAATGGATTGAGCATTGCCGTTAACTCTTTTCATCCATATACCACTGTTTTCCGTTGAAAGTTTCACTCGATAAAACTGTTTTATAAATATATAGTCATGCGCGTAGTGATCAGTCTCGCCTACGGGAAACCAAGGGTATAAGAGAAAGTGCCTCTTATGGAACAGATTAGGTAAAGCCTCAATAAGTTGTAAAATACTGTTACCCATCTCTATTAAATGGTTTGGAAAAACTGAAAAACTGCTAGTGTTTATAAAAGCGCGATGAGATGTAGATATACCCCTCTAACAGCATTTTTTTTCACAGTGACGTAAGATTTACGTCATACTGTGACTTTGGGACGTCACAGAACGTCGCAGTACGTCTCGGCAATGTCATATTGAGGTCACAGCGAAGTCATTTTGGTCATTTCCATGATCGTTTGTGACGTCGCATATTAACTTACTTGTGACGTCACATTGTAATTGCCATTGTAATGTCGTCACATTGTTACGTGTTAATTAAATTGTGGAAACGTCACAGAATATAGTCACAATGAAGTTACAAAGTTACTAATACGTAACGTCGCATAGAAGTCACAAATATGATGTCACATTGTGACCCAGGTGTCACGCGACTACAACGTCACTGTCACACATGTGACGATCCTTGCTGTGAGAGACCTTTCTCATCAACACACCCCAGTGTCGGCCAATTTTATGAAGAAGGGTTATGATGTCGGCCAATTTTATGAAGAGGGGTTATGATGTCGGCCAATTTTATGAAGAAAGGTTATGATGTCGGTCAATTTTATGAAGGAGGGTTATGATGTCGGTTAATTTTACGAAGAAGGGTTATGATGTCGGCCAATTTTATGAAGAAGGGTTATGATGTCGGTTAATTTTATGAAGAAAGGTTATGATGTCGGCCAGTTTTATAACGAATGCCTGAATTTCCACAGCTGTGGAAAATGTGTTATTTGAGTTGGTTGTATATAACACCGTGGAATTGAATATTTGGAATGCGTTTCGTTTTCAACACTTTACAACATAGTTGAAAGGTGTTTATGACATTGTTGTTTCTGTCTGTCTGTCCGTCCGTTCGCACGATAACTGTCGTATAAATGACTTTATCAAAATGAAATTTTAGTATGTTGTCCAGATGGTCTGTGGGTCCTATGAATGAATAATAACACTCAATTAGTTTTGGACTAAACCCGGGTTGAAAAGATGAAATACATTGAATCCCATGGGACATAATTTTTCAAACATTTTTTAAACAAATGTAAAATTCACAAATTGCTTGGAAAAATTTAGGAAATATTGAAATTGTTCCATAAATAAATATAAAGAAAATTTCAGCAAAATATATCTGGTACTTTTTAAATAGTAATTAAAATAATAACTGCACCCATATTATATAAAGAGATCACGTGACCCATTTCAAAATAAAATATAGCATCCATCTTGTGTCAAAATCGTGATTTTTATTCTTTTTAATTCATATTTAGTGCTGTATCCGTCCTAAAACCGCTTTATTTTTGCTTAATTTCCGTGCATCTATATTTTGAAACAACGCAATTACAGTATATTTGAGTTTAAATGATCATCATACTTTGATTACTTCTACAACGAAATCTAATTTTCACTTATGGAGAATGTAAACACATAGAGATTTAGGATTAGTTGTATTTTATTTGCTAACTTCCTTTAACGCAAAATTATTTAGCCCTGGAGTCTGCAATATAGCTGATATGAATGAAACGTTCATTGATTTTACATAGAGAAGCAGACAATTTTTTCGATGAAGTTTTAAGCATAGAGTTAAATTACTTGTACCTCTATGATTTTAAGTTTTTAAATAAAATAAATTAGTGTAGTATTTTGATGAATGAATGGAATGGAATAAAAGTATGTGAATTTAATATTTACAGCTTTTACATAGAGAGCCAAGCGATTTATATTTCAATGACGTCATTTGAATAAAGTAAATTTTTTTCGATGAATTTTTAAGTTTTCAAATATAATAAATTATTGTAGTATTGTAGTAAAGCCTGCGAATGGAAATTTCCACCATTCAAACTCCAAATACCATTACAATTTTAAAAAATAGGCGAAATGACCGACTCTTGCAGGGTACCTTTGGAGATAAATGTTTTCAAAAAATCGAACCACCAAAACAGAACGACCATCTATATAAAAATACAATTAATAAATGGATCCAGAACTCCAAGATTAATCAAGACAGAAAGAGGGTCGTTCATATCAAGTTGTCAAAAACAGCCACTATACCAATGGAAGACATAATCATTTACATATCTATTGCCAACCAGGGAAATAACCACATCTCCACAGTTCGAAAACTCGGTAGAGCACAATTGCTAGGGATTCAGAATAGAATACTTTTAATATAAAAATAAAGGCTGTTGATGAAGGTTCTTCCCTTAAAGGTTCTTCCTCCATAACTTCTTCAAAACAAATTTCATCACGTAAATTAAAAAAATCTGTTGTGGGCAACACATGACTTTCCTTATATAATGCAATGAATTTACTACTTTTACAGTTTAAAAAAATCTGATGTGGGCAACACATTACTTTCCTTATATAATGCAATGAATTTACTGCTTTTACAGTAAAAAAATAGGTTTTTCTTATAGTAGATACTATTATATTTTCGACAATTAGTCGTCAGTTTCATTGATTTAGCGTCATTTTTATCCATTTGGCGAGATTTTCGTTAATTTGGCAACATTTCAAAAAGTTGGCGACATTCCGCCAAATTCGTCGCCAAAATCTCGCCAAGCGTTATGGACAAAGAAATAAGTTGTTCTTACAGCAGATGAATGACTATTTGCGTTCAAATACAAAAGTATTACTCAAAGTATATTTTTTCATGAATGGAACGAGCTAGATCCACGAAAATGATGTCACCCAATGTATCGCATGGTATTACATATGACAAGTGAACATGTTTCTCAATAGGAAATATTTTGTTTTTATTTTGTATGACTTTTTGATAAATTTTTTGAAAAATGGGCAATATCTCGTAAACGGTTCATGCTAGCGTTCTAAAATTTATGTTAATTGTTTTCTAATGAAAAATTACGTAAGAAATGTCTATTTGCGTAACTTTATCAGTGGTTTTGATTTTTTGACGAATTTTTCAAAATTTTATTCGAAAATTTAGGGGGGTTCTGAATATTCGATTACATATAAAAACAATAGGCTTTCAGTGTTTATGGATTGTGATTTTTGTACCATATTTGGTTCAAATCGGTCCATTCGTTCGTCAGTTATCGTCTCCACAGACTCACTGACACACACACACACACACGCACACACACACACACACACACACACACATACTTTCACACACACACACACACACACACACACTCACAGACATCACTTCAAAAGTGTTTGATTCGTGATCAGGGATGCTTGAAACGTGCTCTCTCGTCGAAAACTCGAATTCGAATTTTCGACCCCGTCACAATACTTTCCTTATACATTATGTATATAAGGAAAGTAAAAATCTGATGTGGGCAACACATGAATTTCCTTATATAATGCAATGAATTTACTACTTTTACAGTAAACAAAATAGGTTTTTCTTATAGTAGATACTTATATTCTTTCCAAGATATTGAATTTTCGACAATTAGTCGTCATTTTCATTGATTTAGCGTCATTTTAATTCATTTGGCGAGATTTTCGTTAATTTGACAACTTAATAAAATTGGCATCACGTCTGATTTCAACCAGCAGAAACAACAAGATCACAACTATAATAGAAGGTGTTTTATTTCACTTCTTTAAGACTTATAAAACTTAAAAAGGCCAGAGCGCTTTCGAGCGTCAATACGCTCTTCATCAGTGGCTACATGGAAATAGGAATGATCGTTCATATATAGACCAGGAAAGGTGACAAATTTGCATAAATGCAATTATCAATAAACTTACGTTTATCTAAGGAGAATCCAAAAATACAAAACATTTTGCACAGATTCAAAAAATCGAGCATAAATCACGAAAAGAACAGTAAAAATTTACAATTTTATTACAGAATTTTCAAATTCAAAAAATTTAAAAAATGGAGGCAATCAGGTCCAATCCCCGAGAGGATGACGTCAAAGATAACTATGAAGAGACTTGAATTGCATGGAGTCGAGAATGAGTCGCCAAGCATAACTTAAAATCTGAACGGAGTCAAAATTACAAATCGACTAGCGTTAACATAAATAAAGAGGGACTCAAAAAGGAGAATATTACGAGGGTTATTACAACGCATAAGAAGAAAGTTCTTTCAAAAATGGGCCGGAAATTTTCTTTGCTCGAAAGAGCTCTGGCCTTTTTAAGTTTTGTATGTCTTAAAGAAGTGAAACAAATACCTTCTATTATAGTTTTCAAAAAGTCGCCAAGTTGGCGACATTCCGCCAAATTCGTCGTCAAAATCTCGCCAAGTTTTACTGATGGAGAAATAAGTTATTCTTATAGCAGATAAATGACTATTGGCGTTCAAATACAAAAGAAATACTTGAAGTATAATACTTGAAGTATCTTTTCTCAGGAATGGAACTAGCTAGATCCACGAGAATGATGTCACCAAATTTATCGCATGGTATTACATATGAAAAGTGAACATGTTTCTCAATAGGAAATATATATTTTTTATTTTATATGACTTTTTGATAATTTTTTTGAAAAATGTGAAATATCTCGAGAACGGTTCACGTTAGCATTCTAAAATTTATGTTAATCGTTTTCTAATGAAAAATTACATAGGAAATGTCTATTTGCGTAACTTTATTAGCGGTTTTGATTTTTTGACGATTTTTTCAAAATTTCATTCGAAACTTTAGGGGGGTTCTGAATATTCGATTGCGTATAAAAACAATAGGCTTCCAGTGTTTACGGATTCTGATTTTTGTACAAAATTTGGTTCAAATCGGTCCATTCGTTCATCAGTTATCGTCTCCACAGACTCACTGACACACACACACACACACACAGACATCACTTCAAAAATGTTTGATTCGTGTACAGGGATGCTTGAAATGTGCTCTTCCATCGGAACACAATACTTTCCTTATACATTATGTATATAAGGAAAGTAAAAATGTTATTCTCATAGTAGATACTTATATTCTTTCCAAGATATTGAATTTTCTTCAATTAGTCGTCAGTTTCATTGATTTAGCGTCATTTTCATCAATTTGGCGAGATTTTTGTTAATTTGGCAACAATTAAAAATGTCGCCAAGTTGGCGATATTCCGTCAAATTTGTCGTTAAAATCTCGCCAAGCGTTATTCACGGAGAAATAAGTTATTCTTACTATTGGATAAATGACTATTGGCACTCAAATACAAAAGTATTACTCAAAGAATCTTTTTTCATGAATGGAACGAGCTAGATCCACGAGAATGATGTCACCAAATTCATCGCATAGTATTACATATGAAAAGTGAATATGTTTCTCAATAGGAAATATTTTTTTTTATTTTATATAACGTTTTGATAATTTTTTTGAAAAATGTGCAATATCTTGAGAACGGTCCATGTTAGAGTTCTAAAATTTGTGCCAATCGTTTTCTAATGAAAAATTCAATAAGAAATGTCTATTTGCGTAACTTTATTAACGGTTTTGATTTTTTGACGATTGTTTCTAAATTTCACTAATTTAAGGGGGTTCTGAACATTCGATTGCGAGTAAAAACAATAGGCTTCCAATATTTACGGATTGTGATTTTTGTACCAAATTTCGTTCGAATCAGTCTATTCGTTCGTCAGTTATCGTCTCCACAGACTCACCGACACACACACACACACACACACATACACACACACACACACACACATACACACACACACACACACACATACACACTTTCACACTCACACACACACGCAGACATCACTTCAAAAATATTTGATTCGTGATCAGGAATGCTTGAAACGTGCTCTCCCGTCGAAAACTCGAATTGGAATTTTTGACCACGTCACAATACTTTCCTTATACATTATGTATATAAGGAAAGTAATAAGGCAAAAAACAAAAGCAAAATTCCACATGATTTAACTTTATCATGGATAAATATTTACCTATACTCAGCTCTTTTACTTTTATACAGCAAGTCAGCAAAAACAATATCAGGGGAGGGGTATAGGAGATTTCACCCTACAAGAAAGGAAAGTGACATAATTTCTAAACTTCGTAAGCTCGGGCTTCCATCAATTCAAAAGTTTTTTCACCTTTTTCTTCTACTTAATGAAGGGCATGCACAGTCTCATGGAGTTACAGAGAAGGAGATAAATCTCATACGCATGAAATGCTTGAAAATGCCAAAACGCTTTGAGAATTATATCTAGTTGTCGATAGTGTTAGTAAAGCGCCTTTTGTTTCCATTTGACATTATAGAGAAGCATAGTATTGAGTATATGTATTACTTTCCTTATATACAATAATGTATAAGGAAAGTATTGTGACGGGATCGAAAATTTGAACTCGAGTTTTCGACGGGAGAGCACGTTTCAAGCATCTCTGATCACGTATCAAACATTTTTGAAGTGATGTCAGTGTGTGTGTGTGTGTGGGGGGGGGGTGTCAGTGAGTCTGTGGAGACGATATCTGACGAACGAATGGGGTGATTCGAACGAAATTTGGTATCAAAATTACAATCTGTAAACATTGGAAGCCTATTGTTTTTATACGCAATCGACTGTTCAGAACCCCCTTAAATTTTCGAGTGAAATTTTGAAAAAATCGTTAAAAAATTAAAACCTCTAATAAAATTACGCAACTAGACATTTCTTATGTAGTTTTTCATTAGAAAACGATTGACATAAATTTTAGAACGCTAACATGAACCGTTCTCGAGATATTGCACATTTAAAAAAAAATTACCAAAAAGTCGTATAAAAAAAATATTTCCTATTGAGAAACATAAATTTTATATGTAATTTTATATGTAATACCATGCGATAAATTGGGTGACATCATTCTCGTGGAAGTAGTGCGTTCCATTCATGAAAAAATATACTATGAGTAATACTTTATGCCAAAAGTCTTTTATCTGCTGTAAGAATAACTTATTTCTCCGTCCATAACGTTTGGCGAGATTTTGGCGACGAATTTGGTGGAATATCGCCAACTTGGCGAATTTTTTAAATGTTGCTAATTTAACGAAAAACTCGCCAAATGAATAAAAATGATGCTAAATCAATGAAAATGACGACTCATTGACGAAAATTCAATATCTTGGAAAAAATATAAATATCTATAAAAATAATCTATTCTTTTTTACTGTAAAAGTAGTAAATTCATTGCATTATATAAGGAAAATCATGTGCTGCCCACATCAGATTTTTTTAATTAAGATTCCATAATTATCAGTATAATTAATCAGCAATTTCCCACAGTTGTAAGACATAGTTCAGAATTTAGGGAGATAAAAATAAATTGAAAGGTAAAATAATTTTGAATACGTAGGAATATTCCTTATTGTTGCGCTACTTACTTATTCCTACACAATTGACAGTTTAAATAAATGTATTAAGCCTTTTATCATAGGAATACATACAATGTAGAGGAGCTTATCTTATTGCAGCGCCATCTGAATGATTTTCTCAAATGATATTGGTATTTTCTCAGCAGGGAGTGTTAACTCCTTACCTTTACCTCCATGCATATACCTTTACCTTATCCGTGGGCCGTGATTAGAATTGAAGACCGAGCGGATCGGGAGTTTGTAACGTCACAAATTGGAACACTTCGGGAAATTCCATTGGCTAATGCTGGCTCAAATGCGCGACCGGGGTGACTGGGTTTGACTTCTGAACAAAGCCCACGAAAATAACAACAAAACCTTCACTTCGTGATGGCAACGTCAAGATGCTTGTTTGTGTTTTGATCGCGGGATATTGAATAAGTGTAAAATTGGTGTTATTTGTGCGTAAAATCGTGGAATATAATTAATTCAAAAGTGATTTAATGCAGTGCGAGTGCTTTTTAGTAATTAATTTAAAAATTAGTGCCTTTAAACTGTGTTTGGAATCTTTTATGATGTGAGTAATGCGGCTCCTGTATCGCAATAGAATCCTTTTGACTCGATGTTTTGATTGAAAATCTACGGTTTAAATATTGCGTATTTTTCTTAATTGGTGTTTGTGGATACTCAACAATATATTCATCAACCTTTTGGAGAGTTTTGACGAATCTGCGCTTCAGTAGTTCAAGTAGGTACTTGTTTAACGGGAACGCTGCTCGGGGATTTAAAGTTATTTAGCTGCTGATTATTAATGATTGCTAAATATAAATGAATTATTGTTGACATATAATTGTATTTACTGTGTTTTGTGTTATAATTGAGATTTATTCTTGATTCTGAAGTTGAGCGCTTATGCGGAGGAATACCTTTTTTCTACGACATTATATGCTATTTACACTTGCAATAGAGATTTTGGAGTATTTAGATCTGTATTTATTGTGTTTAAATATAAGTAGTAGTGTTTAATTAATTTTATTCTATGAATTGCGTATTTTTGTGCGTTCGTATATTTCTATGCATGTTGAGCTTATCCGCCATTGTTAACCCATTTTTGGTATTCTGCGCAGGCGAATTGACAACCTTTTACCGTTTAGTTTTCTGGATATTGTCAATGCTTTCCAGTTCTTACCTCAGTGGTTGTATTATTATTAAATTACAAGAATGGATAATTATGCAGAAGAATTGGTGAACTTGATCAAGTCTTTCACTGAACTGAAATCCGATATCTTGTTAAAAACTAAACAGAAATCGGTGTCCTTTGGGAACTCTTTTGTTAAAAACGAAGATCAAAAGTTGGTCAACAAACATAAAAAGTTCTCAATATCGTAGTAGGTTTTAAAATAAAAACCTTGATTAATTAAACAAACATTTATAAGCTCTAAAAAATAAACTTATGATCAGTCAAATTTTCTACATCTAAAATTTTTCCTTTAATAAAAACGTTAAGCAATTCTAACAATATAGCGTGAAATCAGCTCAAGACGTCCTGGAATGCGAAAAGAAAAGTGTTTCCATCTCTGCAATATTCCGAATAAAAAAATCTGATGTGGGCAGCACATGACTTTCCTTATATAATGCAATGCATTTACTACTTCTACAGTAAAAAACAATAGGTTACTATTATAGTAGATACTTATGTTTTTTCCAAGATATTAAATTTTCGTCAATTAGTTGTCATTTTCATTAATTTAGCTTCATTTTTATCCGTTTGGCGAGATTTTCGTATATTTGGCAACATTTTAAAAAATCGCCAAGTTGATGACATTCCGACAAATTTGTCGCCAAAATCTCGCCAAGTGTTATTTACAGAGAATTAAGTTATTCTTATAGCAGATAAATGACTATTGGCTTTCAAATACAACAGTATTACTCAAAGTATCTTTTCTCATTAATGGAACGAGTTAAATCCACGAGAATGATGTCATTAAATTTATCGCATGATATTACATATGAAAAGTGAACATGTTTCTCAACAGTTAATATTTCTTTTAATTTATGGGATTTTTTGATAAATTTATTTGGAAAATGTGCAATATCTCGAGAACAGTTAATGCTAGCATTGCAAAGTTTATGTTAATCGTTTTTTAAGGAAAAATTACGTACGAAATGTCTATTTGCGTAACTTTATTAAAGGTTTTGATATTTCGATGATTTTTTCAAAATTTCACCCTACAATTTACGGGGTTTTGAACATTCGATTGTGTTTGAAAACAATAAGCTTCCAGTATTCACGGATACTACATTTCATTCGAATCGCTCCATTTGTTCTTCAGATATCGTCTCCACAGACTCACTGACACACACATACACACACATACTTTCACACACACACACATACATACACACACACACACACACATATATACTTTTACACACATACGCACACATCACCTTAAAAATGTTCGATTCGTGATCAGAGATGCTTGAAACGTGCTCTCCCGTCGAAAACTCGATTTCGAATTTTCGACTCCGTCACAATACTTTCCTTATACATTATACTATGTATATAAGGAAAGTAAAAATATTAAGCAAAGCTCAATGCATTTCCTACCAGCTATTATTGCTGTTCATAGCATTACCAGCATGTTCATAGTTTTCAAATTTATTTTTATTTAGTATTTTTTTACGAATTAAGACCATGGCTATATAACATACAGAAATCGGTGGACAAAATATAATGAATTAAAGTTCCCGAAGTAAACTTTTTGTTATTACTTTCCTTATACACATAATGTATAAGGAAAATATTGTGACGGGGTCGAAAATTCGAATTCGAGTTTTTGACGGGAGAGCACGTTTCAAGCATCCCTGATCACGAATCGGAACATTTTTGAGGTGATATCTGTGTGTGTGTGTGTGTGTATGAAAGTGTGTGTGTGTGTGTGAAAGTGTGTGTGTGAGTGTGTGTGTCAGTGATTCTGTGGAGACAATAACTGACGAACGAATGGACCGAATTGAACGAAATTTGGTATAAAAATTATAATCCGTGAATACTGGAAGCCTATTGTTTTTATACGCAATCGAATGTTCAGAACCTCCCTAAATTTTCGAGTGAAATTTTGAAAAAATCATCAAAAAATCAAAACTTCTAATAAAGTTACGCAAATAGGCATTTCGCATGTAATTTTTTATTAAAAAACGAATGACATAAATTTTAGAACGCTAACATGAACCGTTCTCGAGATATTGCACATTTTTCAATAAAATTATCATAAATCACATAAAATAAGAAAAAATGTCCTATTGAGGAACATGTTCACTTTTCATATGTAATATGCGATAAATTGGGTAGCATCATTCTCGTGGATCTAGCTCGTTCCATTCATGAAAAAGATATTTTGAGTAATACTTTTGTACTTGAACGCCAATAGTCATATATCTGCTGTAAGAACAACTTATTTATCCGTTCATAACGCTTGGCGAGATTTTGGCTACGAATTTGGTGGAATGTCGCCAATTTGGCGACTTTTTTAAATGTTGCTAAATTAACGAAAAACTTGCAAATGGATAAAAATTAAGCAAAATCAATGAAAATGACGACTCATTGACGAAAATTCAATAACTTGTAAAGAATATAAATATCTACTATAAGAATAATCTATTACTTTTACTGTAAAAGTAGTAAATTCATTGCATTACATAAGGAAAGTCATGTGCTGCCCACACCAGATTTTTTTTTAAACTATACATGCTTCGCATGAGCACCCCCAATTGTGAGATCCTAGCTCCACTTATGTTTGACATTAGTAATGAAACTATTTTTTTATAGCCAACGCAAGAATTCTGCTGTTAACCTACCCTCCTTAGTGTTGGAAACTTGGTTCTGTTTTCGTCGCGATTCTCGTTATCGCGAGAACGTGTTTACATTTTTAGAATGGTTCTACCGTTCTCGTGAACGACTCGTGACGGGAACAGAACATGCCATTCATGCAAATCGCCATCTCGCCGCGCGCGCATTCTGATTTGCATATAGTGAGGGCGCTGCCGTCAACGGTTGTGTTCCGGAGCGTACCCATCACAGTGTATATATGATAGGACACATTCTCAGTTATTCAGAGACTTTACAGACCTTGACTGACCATGTAGTAGACGTGGGAGATTTTTCAGAGTTTAAGATCTTGTAGTTATGCAGACTTAAGACTCGACGTATAGTCAGATCGATCAGACGGTGATCGACGGTGAAAGACCTTGTATGGAAGGCAGACCTTGATCGGTAGAGAGTAGTCTAACTTCTAAAGCCATGACGTGTGACCTGATGATGGTGGCTTCATTAACGTGCACGGCATGTGTGGTACAGTAGCTGTTTTTTCTACTTACCGATGTTATAGTAACTGAGAGTGTGTGCCTAGTCATAGACTATTCAAAACCTTTTTCATGAGCTTGCTAGCTCATTGTATATAGTTTTGCTTTGCAACGAATGTTACAGTGTTTTATTTTGTAACTTCATCTGATGCAATGGATCTCACAACAAATAAATTGTGTTTGTGTTTAACGAGCTTGCTTTCTTGAGAAAACACATCACTACTGCATATCATCTGCTACAAATTTTTCTTTACCAGCACTTCAGATATGGATATGGCCAAAACACTGCTAAATCTGCAAATGACTTTCAAATTTTCTAGTCTAGTCGCTCAGCTAACACAGCAATAGCAGCCGACATTTGGTTATGGGCCCGTAGTATGTCAAGGCCATAACTTTTATCCGTGATAAAGCAGCAGTGAAGAGTTGTGAATTCCATCGACGGGGGCCGCGACCGGCGCCATTTGCATCAAGCAGAAAGGTAAACAACGCACTCTAGTCACAGTTAAAGACTATGGAGGTGAACAACGGCATAGAAGCGTTAAACAGGGACAATTACGTCACCTGGCGTAATGAAATTTCATTTATCCTGAAAGGAGAAGGATGTGCTGGTAAAGAAAAATTTGTAGCAGATGATATGCAGTAGTGATGTGTTTTCTCAAGAAAGCAAGCTCGTTAAACACAAACACAATTTATTTGTTGTGAGATCCATTGCATCAGATGAAGTTACAAAATAAAACACTGTAACATTCGTTGCAAAGCAAAACCTTTTTCATGAGCTTGCTAGCTCATTGTATATAGTTTTGCTTTGCAACGAATGTTACAGTGTTTTATTTTGTAACTTCATCTGATGCAATGGATCTCACAACAAATAAATTGTGTTTGTGTTTAACGAGCTTGCTTTCTTGAGAAAACACATCACTACTGCATATCATCTGCTACAAATTTTTCTTTACCAGCACTTCAGATATGGATATGGCCAAAACACTGCTAAATCTGCAAATGACTTTCAAATTTTCTAGTCTAGTCGCTCAGCTAACACAGCAATAGCAGCCGACATTTGGTTATGGGCCCGTAGTATGTCAAGGCCATAACTTTTATCCGTGATAAAGCAGCAGTGAAGAGTTGTGAATTCCATCGACGGGGGCCGCGACCGGCGCCATTTGCATCAAGCAGAAAGGTAAACAACGCACTCTAGTCACAGTTAAAGACTATGGAGGTGAACAACGGCATAGAAGCGTTAAACAGGGACAATTACGTCACCTGGCGTAATGAAATTTCATTTATCCTGAAAGGAGAAGGATGTTACGGCCACATCAACCGTACTGCATTACCAGTCGACGAATCTACGTCACGCCGCGAGCGAGAGGAGTACATGCGCAGCAGCGACCGCGCACTTTCCATCCTGTTTCGAAATATCTCGGCGGAGTACAGAGAACTGCTCGACATCGACGACAGCCCGGCGGATGCGTGGGAGAAGTTGGAGGCGCATTTTGAGGCCCCAACGCGCGCCAATTTAGTTCATCTGTTGGACGAGTTTTTCAGTCTACGCCCGGAAATCGAGGAGCCCATCGACATATTCTGTACGAGGATAAGGAAAGCTGTCACCAAGCTCAAGAACGTGAATCACCCCGTGGAGGATGTGTACGTGGCATTCCAAGCCATCCGGTATCTCCCAGCCCAGTACCAGAGTATCATCCAAATCATTTATCGCTGGAGCGATACTGATTTTAAATTGGATAAAATTCAGAAAGAACTCTCCTTGGAGGAGGGCAGGATTAGACAGTTGAGGAAGGATCATGACAATAATAATGTAAGTTCCAATTCATCTGTATATTTTTCAAATGTTAACGCTAAATGTAAAAATGTCACCAAAGTTAAAAAGTCTAAGGTCATAGGACCATGTTTTATGTGTAATAAAAATGGTCATGTAAAGGCACAATGCCCAAAATTGAAAAAGATGACTAGCTCTAGTATTATTGAAGTATTTTCAAATATAAATGTAGAAGCTAATATTGTTGATAATCCTGACAATAGGCTCAGCTGGGTGATTGACACCGCTGCTACGCGACACTTTTGTAATGATGTTAAAATGTTTTCAAAATTTGATAAATGTAAGGATACATCTATGTCGCTAGCAGTGGGTGATATGGAAAGCCCAGTTGAGGCTATTGGAACGGTGAACATGTATGTTAAATTTAAAGATCATACAAATAATATTGTGCTACAAAATGTTATGTATTCACCAAAATTACGGCGTAACTTGTTGGCCGCATCTGTATTAGAAGAGCAGGGCTATTCTTTTAGTGCAGCCAAAGGTGTTCTATGGTTTAAGACTCCTGAGGGAGAAAATTTCTTTTACGCTAAACGTAAAGAAGGATTGTATTTCTTAAAACCACAGTACTCAACTAAAAGTTTAAATAGTAGTGTTGAGGGCCGTAAAGGAGATCAGGATAGGGACAAAAATTCTAAACAGGTTAGAAAAACCCCTGCAACAAATAGTCAAAGTCAAAACAAAATTAGGCCTAACTTGAATAAAAGGAAAAACAAATCTGATTTAAAATCAAAGTCAAATAAAATTAGTGGTTCAACAGTTGAAATTCTGAACAAAACTGAATTATGGCATAGAAGATATGGCCATATTAACTCAGACTACTTGCACCAAACAAGTAAAGTTTCCGCGGCAAACGGACTCCCAAAATTAAAATATGCAAAAGTAAATTGCATTCATTGCAAACTTGCAAAATCTAAAAGAGTTTCGTACAAACCAATAGGCAGGATTAGATCTACAGAACCTTTGCAATTACTGCACATGGACGTTTGTGGTCCAATGCCTGTAGCTTCATTGGGGGGAAACAAATACTTCTTGACTATTACAGACGATTTTAGCCGCAAGGTGTTTGTTTTTATTTTAAAACAAAAATCAGATGTGTTCAAAGTTTTTCAGGATTTTCAAGCTTGTCAGGAGAGACAATTAGGCAAAAAGATTTTGTGCATCCGTACTGATAACGGCATGGAATTTTGTCACGGTCAATTTAAAGCTTTTTTGAAAAAGTTAGGGATTAAGCATGAACGATCTAACACTTATACACCCGAACAAAACGGGGTATCTGAAAGATTCAACCTGACAGCGTTAGATTGTGTCAAGGCAATGCTTAATCAAAGCAAAGTTGGTGACAAAATGTGGGCAGAGGCAATCCTATGTTTTACTTATACAAAGAACAGGATTTGCCATAAATTTAAAGTTAAAACTCCACACGAATTGTACTATGGGAAGAAGCCTGCTGTATCCCATCTCAGAGTTTTTGGATGTAAGGCTTATGCTGGTATAGCAAAACAGCTTAGGAAGAAGCTAGACCTAAGAGCTCAACTGGGAGTTATGGTAGGATATGCAGAAAATACCAGGGGCTATAGAATTCTTCTTGTGAAAGAAGGAAAAATATTAGAAATAAGCAATGTCCGTTTTGAGGAGATGGAAGCAGCGGAAGGCGTCCTGGACCCCATTCGACCTAGAAACTTCACCCAAAAGAAATCGGGTTTTACTCGAACATCAGATTCAGGATCGGGATGTTTGGATAGTGAGTCAGAGGAAGAAGCAGGTGAGAGCCATGACACTAGTCATACTAGTGAGGAAGAGGACTCTCCTGCTGATTCCGATCTGACCCCCTGTTCAAACATAGATTGGGAAAGGAAAGCTGTACCCAGGCCTGATGGAACTCGAACTGATGTTTACTACTCAGTGAGGGGTGATAAACATAGGCTGAGAAGTCATAATGATGTTAAAAAATTCTGTGCTAAGGCTAACATACATTATGACCAAAATTTGTTTAACTTCAGAGAAAAGAGGGATATCAAATCCAGGCCAGAGGCAAGCAACATAGAAATAATAGGTGATATTGATCATGTAGTTTCTTTGCTAAAGGGAGAATTTGATATCAAATCTCTAGGGAAGGTCCAAAAACTGTTAGGTGTGGAATTTGCTGAAATCAATAACAAAATTTTTATACATCATAGGCAGTACATTAATAAGATTTGCCAAATGTTTGAGGAATTTTTAGCATTAAATTTTTGTAATCAAATTTCCAAAAACAAAAATGATTAAATTTGTAACTTCTAAATTTTTTTTCTTTCTTTTACAAAATATGGTTAGGATATCGTATAAATTACTCCTCCCTCTGTGATGCAGATAATTGTATCTAGAGTATATATATGTGTATTGTTTACAATGAACTTTCTAAAATTTTTCACATTACACTGAATGTATATATATATCCATGTTTTCAATTCCCGCATAAGACAGTTATGCTTATGTGTATTATCTTTGTGTGTTTACTCCTTGTTATCATACACTTGGCTATGATTCATTGATGACAAACCACTTATTTAAATTTGAATACAACACAGAAAGGAAAAAAAAAAAATCTTTCATTATCTGTGTCATTGCTATTAGTATTAATTATGTATACTGGTCTTGGACAGAGATAATGAACAGCCATAATTGAATTTGATATTTATAGTAAAATTTTTAATCTTAAATGTTAAATTTAATAATTATACATAAAATTTTCTACATAATTGAATTTGATATTTATAGTAAAATTTTTAATCTTAAATGTTAAATTTAATAATTATACATGAAATTTTCTACACAAATTGAATTTGATATTTATAGTGAAATTTTTAATCTTAAATGTTAAATTTAATAATTATACATAAAATTTTCTACATAATTGAATTTGATATTTATAGTGAAATTTTTTAATCTTAAATGTTAAATTTAATAGTTATACATGAAATTTTCTACAAATTGAATTTAATATTTATAGTGAAATTTTTTTAATCTTAAATGTTAAATTTAATAATTATACATAAAATTTTCTACATAATTGAATTTGATATTTAAAGTGAAATTTTTTTAATCTTAAATGTTAAATTTAATAATTATACATAAAATTTTCTACACAAATTGAATTTGATATTTATAGTAAAATTTTTTAATCTTAAATGTTAAATTTAAATTATTATACTTAAATTTCTTGAAACTTAAATTTTGACTTAAATTAAATTTTTTGGAACTTAGTGTTTCAATGATATCTAAATTTTTCTTTCAATGATAAATTTTTTTTTGCTTAACATGAAAAGTAATATATATACTTTATGTTTTTGCTGGATACTAAAGAACTTGACATTTTTGCTGTTATGTTTTTTAGAATAATTTCATTGATTGATAGCACGTGCGCCGAGATTTGGGGTTTTGCATGAGGGGGCCGATTGTTGGAAACTTGGTTCTGTTTTCGTCGCGATTCTCGTTATCGCGAGAACGTGTTTACATTTTTAGAATGGTTCTACCGTTCTCGTGAACGACTCGTGACGGGAACAGAACATGCCATTCATGCAAATCGCCATCTCGCCGCGCGCGCATTCTGATTTGCATATAGTGAGGGCGCTGCCGTCAACGGTTGTGTTCCGGAGCGTACCCATCACAGTGTATATATGATAGGACACATTCTCAGTTATTCAGAGACTTTACAGACCTTGACTGACCATGTAGTAGACGTGGGAGATTTTTCAGAGTTTAAGATCTTGTAGTTATGCAGACTTAAGACTCGACGTATAGTCAGATCGATCAGACGGTGATCGACGGTGAAAGACCTTGTATGGAAGGCAGACCTTGATCGGTAGAGAGTAGTCTAACTTCTAAAGCCATGACGTGTGACCTGATGATGGTGGCTTCATTAACGTGCACGGCATGTGTGGTACAGTAGCTGTTTTTTCTACTTACCGATGTTATAGTAACTGAGAGTGTGTGCCTAGTCATAGACTATTCAAAACCTTTTTCATGAGCTTGCTAGCTCATTGTATATAGTTTTGCTTTGCAACGAATGTTACAGTGTTTTATTTTGTAACTTCATCTGATGCAATGGATCTCACAACAAATAAATTGTGTTTGTGTTTAACGAGCTTGCTTTCTTGAGAAAACACATCACTACTGCATATCATCTGCTACAAATTTTTCTTTACCAGCACTTCAGATATGGATATGGCCAAAACACTGCTAAATCTGCAAATGACTTTCAAATTTTCTAGTCTAGTCGCTCAGCTAACACAGCAATAGCAGCCGACACTTAGAATAGTTCTTATCATCCCTGTAATAAAATGCTTGCCGGAATCCAAACTTTTGTCTATCGTGCAATTAAAGGATGCGCAATATCTGACACATTAAGGTCTGAGCTGAATTACATTCTGTTGAATAAACACAATATACATCCATAAAAAATTGAGCTACCCCCGCGGAATTCCTCATGCAAATGTCGTGTTAAGAGTTACGCAAGCAATCAAACTGTCAGTGCCAATGATGTTATAGGGCACTTGCAACGTGCGTGAGAATGAGTCATCGTGCAGCATTTAAAACAACCGGTGTTTTCCCTCACCGGCAATTGGAACTGGATTTACTGCTTTGATACTGCAAGTTGTGCACAAAGATGCATTTGAGACGTACTCAACGGCTCTACGAACAAATGCAGATTTAGAGCGAGAGGTTGCATGGCAGACCTAAGAGAAGCTGGTTGGTCCAACAAGCGTATCAGTGACCATGTTGGTAATATCGATATGGTAGTTGCTCGGTGTTGACAACAGCGGATCTGATAAGGCACATGCAGCCATCGTAGAGGCTCATGATGCTGTAGACAGACTACTGCTCGAAAGGATCGTGCAGTCAGGTGAGGAGTTCATGTCCTCACGAATTGCGTAGCTGTCAGCGATTTGAAGGCATTTACCAACTTCCATGCATCATGTACTAAGGGATACTATTCGGAGACAATTAGCAGAAGATGGGACTAGGTGTCGATGCTCATTAATATAGCTACTACTGATCCCTCAACATAGGCAGGGCCGTCTGGATTGGTGCAGAATTCGACCAGACTGGACAGTGTCCTATTAAAGGCATGTTGTCTTTGGCGACGAATCCCGTTTCTTTCTCACTGCTGATGACCGCCGCATACGTGTTTGGAAGAGGACTGGCCAGCGTTTCGATCCCGCATTTTTTGGTACACGGCCATCACATGCAGTGTGACAGTCTGGAGAGCCATGTCGTGGGACAGCCGATCTCCTTTAATTGCGCTGCAAGCCAATCTGATGGCTCGATTGTACGTCGACGATATTCTTTATCTAATTATTATGTCTATGTTGTCACGGTGCCCAAGTTCTATTTAGCAACAAGAAAACGCTCTACCACATACTGCACGACTCTGTCAACAATGTCTCCGAGGATTTAATATCCACCCATGGCCATCTAGGTCCCCAGACCTATCACTAATAGAACACGACTAGGGCGTGCTGGGACGGCAATTGCAGCCTTCCCAGAATACCAATGGAGTAGCTGACCGAGTGCGATTAAGTCCAATTTTTCAATGCGTGTTCAAAGCCGTTTATGACTAGAGTCTTTGCATATAACGGTTTTTCTTCTGACCTTATCCAGTTGATCGCGAATCCGTGTCTGGGGCTCTGCTGGATGGGGAGTTTTTGATCCTCAGGTATAAAAGAACGCAGATTTATACCTCCTCAGTCGCTACGGCTAGTCTTCTCCTTCTCCAGTTTCCAAGTGCCATCTTAACTTTGCAACTGCTCCCTGTACGCTTGTTCAGTGAGTATCATTGGACAGATTTCGAGCTCTTCAATGTTCTTCATCATGGACCAGCTGAATATGTTTTATCATCAAATGAAAGAAGCCCTTATTAAGCACAGAACAGACGATAATCTATATTCAATTTTATAACTGCTTTCTGATCATAAGCACATTAAAACCCATTTTCATTAACAAGACGTTTAATTTCATTGTTTTCATTAAAATTTCACTGAAAATCACAATGATTAAAAAAAGATACACCGCGTAATAATAATACCTGATGTCTGTTCATCAGTGTTGTTTGTAAGGAAAAATCTAAGCAGCGTACAGCCATGAAAATTAGTACTTGGTTGGTTCCCGAGAGCAAAAACCTCGGAGAAATATTTTAAAATTCGAATTGGTTGTTTAATAATTTTATGTCGAAGCTCAGTTTTGAGCGATTTTGACATAAATCAGTTTCTTAGCATTCACAAATATTATAGGTATAAGTTTCCATTTGAACACAGTCAAAAATGCTTTGAACAGAATCTGTACTGCAAACAGACGAATTTTTGTGAATTAAAAAAATAAATAAATACGTTTCGTGTTTTAAAGCCGTAATTCTATAAGATTGAAAGCAATTTATTATAATGAAAACAATTAATCTAGGCACCCTGTGGCTTTTGCGAATGAGCGACTGACTATACGCCTATTCAAACGTTGTTCGAATGAATGTAATAATCCTCCCTTCAAGATTCATACATGATGAGGAACATTTTCTATTTAAAAGTGAATTTATTAAATAATTTCTGGTGACAATATACTGTGCTATTTCATTAATTTACGTCCAAATACCAGAGAAATGACACTTAATGTCTGACAGCCGTAAAATTACTTTAATGTGAAACCGTTTCTATAAATAGCGGAGCATCCCATTTTTCGGCTCGGGACTCAATGAGATGCAATTCTTCGAACAAAATGTTCATTCTTAAAACATTTATTTCATTGAATGTTGACATATCATCGGTTACCGAAGGGCGCAAATGAGCTTTCTAAATGAGAAAGGTATTTGAAGAATTTGCGTAAAAGTGAATTGAAAAGCATAAAATGACATGTTTAACTGGCATAACTCGCATTCTCAAGATATGATGAAATCCATTTCATAATATCGGGAATTTGAAACTCTATTCCACCCTCTCATAGATTAATATTTAATGTTTGTAAGATATAGATTAAATGATATAGATAAAGAAAGACTAGAATAAATATTTGGAGTGTCAAACTGCGATCGATTTTCTCAAACATTTTTATTCCATATATAATATAGGTCCTGTTTTCTCTCTCTCTCTCTCTCTCTCTCTCTCTCTCTCTCTCTCTCCCTCCTTCTCCCCCTCCCCCTTTCTCTCTCCCTCCTTCTCTCTCTCTCACTCTCTCACACACACACACACGCACACACATATATATCGTTCATTCACAAATTAGGATTTATGAAGTTTCGTGCATTATTTCTCAAATTATCTTGTCTATATCTCACATACAAAATTGAAACGCAAAATTGCACACACAAAATTGAAATCATATCAAAAATGGTCGGATCAAAATGCGTTCAGAAATTAAGCAGTACACGTCAGTCAAAATGAAGAATTATATATATATATTGCTAAAACAGTGTCCTCAGCTAAACTACGCAAAATTGCCAATTATATGAATACCAGTTTAAAGCATTAACCCGTTGTTTTATTACTTTTTCCGTTAAAAAGCTATTATATCCTTTACTGAAGTTATAATTCTCTACTATAATTGATTCTACTATACTCCATTGCTGTAGGAGAAAATAAAAAGCTACTTTTAATTAGTTATTACTATAAAGTCGTTTTATTACTTTTTCCTTTAAAGGTAATTATAATGCTCTACCGAAGTTAAATCTTCTATACTCTAATGAAGTAGGAAAAAGCAACAAATAACTTTTTTAATTAATTCTCACTAACAATTTGTTTTATTACCTTTTCCCATGAAAAAGTAATTATAAATTTTACTGAAGTTATAATATTCTACTGAAATTATGTCTCCTATGCGCTACTGAGGAAGGAAAAAGTAATATAAATACCTGTTTTAAGTGATTCCTGTTAATTTTATTAATTTTTCCGTTTAAAAGTAATTGTATACTCTACTGAAGTTAATGTACTCACTAAAGTTTAGTCTTCAATATACTTTACTGAAGTAGAAGAAAGTAACAACCATATACATGCACTTTTAATTTATTCCCATTAACAAGTTATTTTATTAATTTTTTCCGTTAAAATGTAATTATATACTCTACTGAAGTTAAACTTTTATTCTGTATTGAAGTAGGAGAAAGTAACAAGTATACAAATAACAGTTTTTATCAATTCCCACTAACAATTTATTTATAAATTTTTCCGTAAAAAGAAATTATATACTATTTAGAAGTATGTAATTCTTATATATTGAAGTATATAATTTTTCTCTGATGAAGTTTCCTAAACTCTACTGAAGTGAAAGAAAGTAACAAGTATATAAATACCAGTTTTAATTAACGTTTACAAGTTTTTTAACACTTTACAACAAAGTTGAAAAGTGTTTATGACTTTGTTCATTCTGTCTGTCTGTCTGTCCGTTAGCACGATAACTGCCGTAAATATGACTTAATCAAAATTAAATTTTAGTATGTTGTTTAGACCGTCTGTAGGACCTATGGGAATATAAATGAATAATATCACCCAATTAGTTTTGGATTGAACCCGGGTTGAAAAAATGAAATACATTGAGCCCTATGGGACCTAATTTTTCAAACATTTTTTAAGCGGATTTAAAATTCACAAATTGCTTCAAAAATTTTAGGTAATATTCAAATTGTTCCATAAAATATATTAAAAAAAATTCAGCGTAATATATTTAGTAGTTTTTCAAATAAAAATTAAAATAATAATAACACCTCTTATATGAACCGATCACGTGACCACGATATGAACAGATCACGTGACCCACTTCAAAATGATATATGGCATCCATCTTGTCTCAAAATCGTGATTTTTAAAGTTCTTTTTAATTCATATTGAGTGTTGTATCCGTCCTAAAACTACTTTATTTTTGCTTAAATTTTGTGCATCTACATACTGAAACAACGCAATTACAATATATTCGAGTTTAAATGCTCATCCAAATTTGATTATTTCTACAACGAAGCCTATTTTTCACCTATGTAAAATGTAAACATCAAAATATGTAGAATGAGTAGTATTAGAAGTGCTGTATTTCTTTAACACAAAATCATTTAGTTCATGGAGTCTGCGTAGCTGATATGAATGAAATATTCATTGATTTTACAAAGAGAAGGACGATTTTTTTTCGATGAAGTTTTACGCATAGAGTTTAATTACTTACAGCTCCATGGTCTTAATTTTTAAATAAAATAAATTATTATAGTATTGTGATGAATGACATGAATGGGAAATTATTTTTGAATGAAATGCTGCTTTTATAGAGAGAGCCAGGCGTGTTATTTTTTCTATGACGTCATTTGAATGAATTTCAGTTCTTTTTGATGAAGTTTTCAAATATAATAAATTATCGTAGTATTATGATAATTCTAAAATTATTACCGAGGAATGTATCACATTTTAGAGATGTTTAAACCAGACAATTTTTATTTCAATGCCGTCATTTGAATGAAGTTCATTTTTTTTCGATGAAGTTTTAAGTTTTCAAATATAATAAATTAATGTAGTATTGTGATAAGTTTTAAAATATTACCGAGGAATGTATTGCATTTTAGACATGTATAAATAAAATTGCATTGAAGTTGGAAAGTGTTTCATAATCAATGCTTTAAGCATGATTGATCTTTCTTGTTATCACTTTTCTGTTAAAAAGTGATTATATACGGTACTGAAGTTATAATACTCTATTGAAATTAAGTCTGCTGAACTTTACCGAAGTAGGAAAAAGTATATGCATAAGATTTTAATTTAATTCTCACTAGCAAGCTATTTCATTTTTCCCTTTAAAAAATCATTATATACTCTTCTGAAGTTATAACACTCTATTGAAATTAATTTTCATATGCGCTACTGAAGTTTTAATATTCTACTGAATTTGTCTGCTGTATTCTATTACAGTAGGAGAAAGTAACAAGTAAATGCCATTTTTGCTTTATTACTTTAATTTCATTACTTACTTAGCAAGTTGTTTTATTACTTTTTCCTTTAGAAAGTCATTATATACTCTCTTGAAGTAATAATACACTGAAGTTAAGTCTCCTATATACTCTATTGAAGTAGGAGAAAGTAACAAGTACCAATTTTTTATTAATTCCCACTAACTAACAAGTTGTTTAACTATTTTTTTCGTTAGAAAGTCATATTATATAATCTCCTGAATTTATAATACATTGAAGTTAAGCCTCTTATACTCTACTGCAATAAAGTAACAAGTATATCAATTCCAGTTTTAATTAATTCCCACTAACTAACAACTACTTTTATTCCTTTTTTCCCCGTTAAAAAGTCATTATGAAGGCAAAATGCAGAAATAATCAATCACATTAAAAATAAATTTCTGAAACAATTTCAAGTGTTTCTTTTTCGGAATTTTTTCCTTAATTTACATCAAATACCAGAAAAATCACACTTAATGGCTAATAGCTGCATAATTATTTTAATGTGAAATAATTTCCATAAATTAACAACAGTCGTAAGGTTATTTCTTCGAACAAAATTTTAATTCTTATATATTTATTTCATTGAATGTAGTGTTATTGCTGACAGAGCTTTGTTGCGAATGAAATTTTTACTTTCCTTATATGCATAATGTATAAGGAAAGTATTGTGACGGGGTCGAAAATTCGAATTCGAGTTTTGGACTTGAGAGCACGTTTCAAGCATCCTTGATCACGAATCGAACATTTTTGAGGTGATGTCTGTATGTGTGTGTGTGCGTGTGTGTGTGTATGTGTGTGAAAGTGTGTGTGTGTGTGTGTGAAAGTGTGTGTATGTAAAAGTGTGTGTGTGTGTGTGTGTGTCAGTGAGTCTGTGGAGACGATATCTCACGAATGAATGGAGCGATTCGAATGAAATTTGGTTCAAAAATCACAATTCGTGAATACTGGAAGCCTGTTGTTTTAAAACACAATCGAATGTTCAGAACCCCCCTAAATTTTCGAGTGAAATTTTGAAAAAATCATAAAAAAATCAAAACCTTTAATAAAGTAACGCAAATAGACATTTCTTGTGTAAGTTTTCCTTAGAAAACGATTGACATAAACTTTAGAACGCTAGCATGAACCGTTATCGAGGTATTGCACATTTTTCAAATAAATTTATCAAAAAATCCCATAAATTAAAAAAAGATATTACCTGTTAAGAAACATGTTCACTTTGTAATATCATACGATAAATTTAGTGACATCATTCTCGTGGATCTAACTCGTTACATTCACGAGAAAAGATACTTTGAGTAATACTTTTGTATTTGAAAGCCAATACTCATTTATCTGTTGTAAGAATAACTTATTTGTTAGTCCATAACGCTTGGCGATATTTTGGCGACGAATTTGGCGGAATGTCGCCAACTTGGCGACTTTTTAAACGTTGCCAAATTAACGAAAATCTCGACAAATGGATAAAAATAACGCTAAATCAATGAAATTGACGACTAATCGAAGAAAATTCAATATCTTGGAAGGAATATAAGTATCTACTATAAGAATAACATTATTTTTACTGTAAAAGTAGTAAATTCATTGCATTATATAAGGAGAGTTATGCGCTACCCACATCAGATTTTTTATTTCTAGAATTCGGATATATATAACTGAATTGTGTATGACACGTCACATGCAATTGATAAAATTTTAATTTGACTGTGTATCTTTTAAAAGTCATGTTTTCTCTATTATATAGAGTTACATGTAAAGTCTTAAACTCCCCCAATAACTTTGTAAGGATGTCTTCTAACGTTCTATGTCTGCTGATATTAGGTCTGTCTATATATAATAAACTGACCATACCAGATCGAATAAAACTGATTGCTGGACCTCTATTGCAGAAATAAAAAGTAAGGCTAATGAACTCGGCAAGAAGGCGAGATAGACGAAAAAATCAATTGCGACGAAAAAAGTCAATTATTAAAAGAAATTAGAAAGTAAGGCTAACGAACTCGACAAGAAGACGCGATAGACGAAAAAAGTAAATTACGATAAAAACGTAAAGTATTAAAAGAAATTAAAAAGTAAGACTAACGAACGCGGCAAGAAGGCGAGATAGACAAGAAAGTCAATTACTGCAAAACATGCAATTATTAAAAGTAATTAAAAAGTTAAGCTAACGAACTCGGCAAGAAGGTGAGATAGACGAAAAAGTCAATTATTAAAAGAAATTAAATATAAAGCTAACGAACTCAGCAAGAAGGCGAGACACACGAGAAAAGTCAATTGCGACGAAAACGTTAATTATTAAATGAAATTAAAAATTAAGGCTGACGCACTCGGCAAAAAGGCGAGATAGACGAAAAAAAAAATCAACAATTAATTAAGTTGTAGAACAGTGTATAATTATTAGGAATTCATAATAAAATTGTTATAGAAAACATTTTTTCGACACAATACTGTAATTGACAAATTTCTCTCTTATTCACATTACGAAAAGGAAAGAAAAGGAATAGGAAAACGTGAGTGACGTAATAAAGCACAAATAACACAATGCAGCTTACAGCTGTTTCGATGATATGCTGAATCCCCTTCGTTAGTGCAAGGGAACAATGAATGCAAACATTAGGTCTATCTATAGTAAAATGACGATACCCAATCAAATAAAAGTGATTGTTGTGTCCCTAGTGGAGAAATTAAAAAGTAAGGCTGGCGAACTTGGCAAGAAAGCGAGATAGACGAAAAAAGTCAATTACAAAGTTGTTGAACATTGTCTAATTAATAGGAATTGCCAATAAAACTATTACAAAAAGCATTTGTTGGACACAATATGGATATTGACGAATTTAGCTTCAGGAATATCAATTCTTCAATATCAGTATCAATTCTTCACTCTTAATATCAATTCTAAAATTCTTCAATTAATTCAATTCTTTAATCTTAATATCAATTCTAAAATTCTTCAATTAATTCAATTCTTCAATCAATTCAATTCAATTCAATTCAATTTTTCAATATCAATTCTTCATTGATATTGAAGGCTTGATATTGAAGAATTGAATCGATGTACTTATTTCTTCAATATCAATTCTTAAATTCAATTCATCAATCTGGATATCAATTCTACAATTCTGAATATAATTCTTCAATCATGAATATCAATTCTTCAATATAGATATTGATGAACTGATATTCAGGAACTCTAAAATAAACAAAATTTACATGCACAATATTCTCATGTACAGCCCGATTAAAACGACTTCTGCAAACAGTGCTAATTTTAATTCAAGAAAGAGTATCACTGAGGGTTTTGAAAAACATTGTAGGTATCACCGTGTTACAGACCTTAATGATGCAGTGATCTGACAGACTAAGGGGCCAAACAAAAGTTTAAATCAAAAAATATTTTATTTCACCGCGGTTCTTTATTATTTCTCTACAAATTCACCAAATTTCATATTAATTTCCTTATATACATAATGTATAAGGAAAGTATTGTGACGGGGTCGAAAATTCGAATTCGAGTTTTCGACGGAGAGCACGTTTTAAGCATCCCTGACCACTAATCAAACATTTTTGAGGTAATGTCTGTGTGTGCGTGTCTGTCTTTGTGTGTGTGTGTGTGTCTGTGTGTCAATGAGTCTGTGGAGACGATATCTCATGAACGAATGGAGCGATTCGAATGAAATTTGGTACAAAAATAACAATCCGTAAATACTGGAAGCCTATTGTTTTAAACCACAATCGAATGTTCAGAACGCCCCTAAATTTTTGAGTAAAATTTTGAAAAAATCATAAAAAAACAAAACCTTTAATAAAGTAACGCAAATAGACATTTCTTGTGTAATTTTTCCTTAGAAAACGATTGACATAAACTTTAGAACGCTAGCATGAACCGTTCTTCAGATATTGCACATTTTTCAAATAAATTTATCAAAAAATCCCATAAATTAAAAAAAGATATTAACTGTTAAGAAACATGTACATTTTGTAATATCATCCGATAAATTTAGTGACATCATTCTCGTGAATCTAACTCGTTCCATTCATGAGAAAAGATACTTTGTGTAATACTTTTGTGTTTGAACACCAATAGTCATTTATCTGCTGTAAGAATAACTTATTTCTCAGTCCATAATGCTTGGCTAGATTTTGGCGTCAAATTTGGCGGAATGTCTCTAACTTGGCGACTTTTTAAATGTTGCCAAATTAACGAAAATCTCGACAAATGGATAAAAATTACTCTAATTCAATGAAAATGACGACTAATTGAAGAAAATTCAATATCTTGGAAAGAATATAAGTATCTACTATAAGAATAAAATTTTTTTTAACTGTAAAAGTAGTAAATTCATTACATTATATAAGGAAAGTCATATGCTGCCCACATTAGATTAAAAAGTACGGCTAACGAACGCGGCAAGAAGGCGAGATAGACAAAAAACTTTTAGTTCAATTTTCGTTTCCATTTGGTAAATACACGTATTTTTAATGGTGGCCTAGAAAAATTACAAAAAAGTTAAATATCTTGTGAATGGTTAATCCTAGAGTTATGGGAGTGATCATATTCTTTTTATCTTCAAAAATTACGTAGAAATAAAAAATTTAACATTTACTTTTGAGCATACATTGTCTTTATTTTAGATTTTGACGATTTTTGCGCGTCACTTCGCAAAAAGGGCAGATTCTTTTATTCCGAATCGCACTAAAATCTAATCAGCACCAGGGTAACCTACAAGTGACTTGTCTTTCAAATTTCGCAAAATTTGGTACATTAGTTTTTTGGCTATTTTGGATACATGCGATTTTTTCAGGCCATTTCGTAAAAAAAATGCAGGTTCTTTTATTCCGAACCGTGCTAAAATCTAATCAGCACCTTACCTACCAAATTTTATGAAATTCGGTCCATTAGTTTTTAGTTAGAGTGAATACAAAATCCGCACAGACAGACACACAGTCACACACACAGTCACATACACTGTCACACACACAGATATCACGCTAAAAATAGTTTTCTTCGTGTTCTAGAGGTCCCCAAACGTGTAGATCCGTCGAAAACTCTAGTTACGATTTTCGGCATGATTCCAATACATTCCCATACGTAACCATGTATTGCAGGGAAAATAAAAATTTGATGTGGATAGCACATGACTTTCGCTGCAGACTCACATTCACGTTCTCTTTATATCTTCAATAATTCATTATATTGAGTTTAATTGCACAAAATAACGTCCATAATAATTTAAAATGACACTAAATTTGCAGTTTTAATTCAATTTTCGTTTTCAGTTGGTAACTGGACTTTTTTTCAACGCTGGCGTAGCGAAAATATCTTACATACCATATTTTCTGAAATTTGGTCAATTAGTTTTTGAGTTAGAGTGGGCACATACATTTCACACAGAGGCACACAGACGTCACGCTAAAAATTGTTGTTTCGTGTTCTAGAGGTCCTCAAGCGTGTAGATCCGTCGAAAACTCGAGATGCGATTTCCGGTATGATTCCAATACTTTCTCATACATTACCATGCATTGCAGGGAAAATAAAAATCTGATGTTGGAAACACATGACTTTCCCTGCAGACTTATATTCACGTCCTCTTTATTTTAATTAAATTTAATTCACTTTTAATTCAATTTTCGTTCTCATTTGATAACTGGATTTATTTTCAAAGGTGACGTAGAGAAAATACGAAAAAACTAAAATATCTCGAGAACGACTAGACCTAGTGTAATGGGGTTGGTCTTATTCTTTTCACCGTTAAAAACTACGTATAAAGCAAGCATTTAATTGATATATTTGATCATACGTAGTTTTTTATATTAGATTTTGACGATTTTTGTGGGACATTCTCAAAAAATAGGTAGATTACATTTTCGTACCAATCATACCAAAATTTAATCAGCACCAAGGTAACCCACAAATGACTTATCTGCCAAATTTTGTAAAATTTGATATATTAGATTTTCAGCTAAATTGGATACAGGAAATTTTTGCTGGTCATTTCGCAAAAAAAAAGGCGAGTTGTTTTCTTCCGAATCGTACCAAAGACTAATCAGCACCAGGGTAGCACACAAGTGTCTTACATACCATATTTTATGAAATTTGGTCAATTAGTTTTTGAGTTAGTGTGGGTACATACATTTCACATAGAGGCACACAGACGTCACGCTAAAAATTGTTGTTTCGTGTTCTAGAGGTCCTCAAGCGTGTAGATCCGTCGAAAACTCGAGATGCGATTTCCGGCATGACTCCAATACTTTCCCATACATTACCATGCATTGCAGGGAAAATAAAAATCTGATGTTGGAAACACATGACTTTCCCTGCAGACTTATATTCACGTCCTCTTTATTTTAATTAAATTTAATTCACTTTTAATTCAATTTTCGTTCTCATTTGATAACTGGATTTATTTTCAAAAGTGGCGTAGAGAAAATACGAAAAAAGTAAAATATCTCGAGAACGGCTAGTCCTAGTGTAATGGGGTTGGTCTTATTCTTATTAAAAATTACGTATTAAACAAGTATTTAATGGATATATTTGAGCATACGTAGTTTTTCATTTCAGATTTTTGCGTCCCATTTTGCAAAAAAAGGCAAGTTATTTTTTTCTGGATCGTACCAAAATCTAATCAGCACCAAGGTGATCCACAAGTGACTCATCTACCGAATTTTGTGAAATTCGGTCCATTAGTTTTTCAGATAAAGTGGATACAAGCTTTTTCCGGCCATTTCGCAAAAAATGCGGGTTCTTTTACACCGAATCGTACTCAAAACTAATCAGCACCAGATTCGCCCACAAGTGACTTTTACCTACCAAATTTTATGAAATTTGGTCCATTATTTTTTAGTTGCAGTTTTCGTACAAATTTTTCATAGACAGACGCACAGACACTCAGACAGACACACAGACAGACTCACAGACACACAGATAGACACACAGACACACACACAGGCGTCACGCTAAAAATAGTTTTTTCGTATTCTAGAAGTCTCAAAACGTGTAGATCCGTCGAAAACTCGAGTTGCGATTTTCGACATGATTCCCATACTTTCCCTATAGATTACCATGTATTGCAGGGAAAGTGAAAATCTGATGTGGACAGCATATGACTTTCCCTACAGACTTATATTCACGTTATCTTTATTTTAATTACATTTAATACACTTTTAATTTAATTTTCTTTCTCATTTGATAACTGGACTTCTTTTCAAAGGTGGCGTAAAGAAAATACGAAAAAACTAAAATATCTCGTGAACGGCTAGTCCCAGTGTAATGGTGTTGGTCTTATTCTTTTCTTCGTCAAAAATTACGTATTAAACAAACATTTAATGGATATATTTGAGCATACGTTGTGTTTTATTTTAGATTTTGGCAATATTTATGGGCCATTTTGCAAATAAAGGCAGGTAATTTTATTTTAATCATACCAAAATCTAATCAGCACCAGGGTGTCCCACAGGTAACTTACCTACCGAATTTTGTGAAATTCGGTCCATTAGGTTTTCAGCTAGAGTGGATACAAGCTTTTGCGGGCCATTTCGCAAAAAAAGGCGGGTTGTTTAATCCTGAATCGTACCCAAAATTAAACAGCACCAGACTCGCTCACAAGTGACCTACCTACCAAATTTTATGAAATTTGATCCATTAGTTTTTTAGTTAGAGTGGATACAAAATCTGCACAGACAGACACACAGACGTCACGCTAAAAATAGTTTCTTCGTATTACAGAGGTCTCGAAACGTGTAGATCCGTCGAAAACTGGAGTTGCGATTTTCGGCATGATTCCAATACTTTCCCTATACATTACCATGTATTGCAGGGAAAGTAAAAATACTGGATTGCAGGTATAACGGTTTTACAAAAAACGAGAATACATCAACTTCCAGAACATAAACATATATTATTTCACATTTTTGGAGTAAGAACATTTTGAAAGTAAAAGAAATCCTAGACCATAAATTTTCTTCTTTCCAGGTGTTAACTTATATCTTCTAGTGCTTTGAGAGATATTTGGATCAATCAATTGAAGTAGAATGATCGCGTTTTAAACGGTGATTGGGTGATTTGCAGGGCATTAAATCATCTCATCTCGAAAATAGCATCGAGCGATTTAAGTTATAATGATTGATGCAATTACTTGGTGATGCTGAGAAAAGTGTCGTCATTTCAATTGGTTGGAATGGGAGATGGATGTTTGGAGAACGCTCTCATTATAGATAACAATACCCAGGGAACGGTTTCGCTTTCGTTCGTCAGGTATAAATCGATTTTCTTTCTTTCGATCCAATTAATCAATCAATCAGTCACCGTGAGCGATGTGCCAACCCATAGAGCATGGGTACGAGGGTAAATAAACGACCTACGTAGTAGAATGCATAGAAACGTTAGGGCAAAAGGGCTTTATTTTTACAGTAGCGTGTAATGGTGAACGGACGATGATGGCAAATAAAAATTTAAACTAAAACGCATGAAGCATCCAAAATGTACCTTTGTGATAAAAATAAGTTATTTAGAAGACTTATATATAACAGCATACACTCTGTAATAAAAAATCTGATGTAGGCAGCACATGACTTTCCCTGCAGACTTATATTAACGTTCTCTTTATTTTAATTAAATTTATTTCACTTTTAATTCAATTTCCGTTCTCATTCGGTAACCGGACTTATTTTCAAAGGTGGCGTAGCAAAAATACGAAAAACTAAAATATCTCGAGAACGGCTAGTCCTAGTGTAATGGGGTTGGTCTTATTCTTTTCGTCGTTAAAAAATACGTATTAAACGAGCATTCATTGGATATATTTGAGTATACCCAGTCTTTTATTTTAGATTTTGGCAATTTTTGCGGGCCTTTTTTGCAAAAAAAGGCAGGTTATATTTTTTTAATCGTACCAAAATCTAATCAGCACCAAGGTGACCTATACGTGACTCATCTACCGAATTTTGTGAAATTCGGTCTATTAGTTCTTCAGCTACAGTGGATAAAAGCTTTTGCGGGCCATTTCACAAAAAAGGCGGGTTCTTTTATTCCGAATCGTACCCAAAACTAATCAGCACCAGCCCCGCCCACAAGTGACTTACCTACAAAATTTTTTGAAATTCGGTCCATTAGTTTTTTAGTTACAGTGGATACAAAATCTGCACAGACAGACACACAGACACACACACAGACGTCAAGCTAAAAATGGTTTTTTCGTATTCTAGAGGTCTCGAAACGTGTAGATCCGTCGAAAACTCGAGTTGTGATTTTCGGTATGATTCCAATACTTTCAATATACATTACCATGTATTGCAGGGAAAGTAAAAAAAATCAATCTATGCACCAAGAAGGAGTTGTTCGATTGTAATGAAATTTCGTATGCAAAGACATTTTGAGCGAACATGCAAATGAATAAAATTTGGTGTCCAACGAATAAATAGTGGGAGCTCCAGCGCATCGGAACTGCGCATTCAGCAGGTGTATATAAGGAGCGATTCTGAATCTGTGGTCAAAATTTCTGTTGTATTTCGACTGCGGATATCTTACGCCTTTGGTAGTTATTTCTGGCACACTGACAGCACAGCGATACGTAGACAACATTCTACTACCGATTGTGTTACCGTTCCTTTTGCGACACCGCGGACTTACTTTTCAACAAGACAATGCCTGGCCGCATACGGTACGTGTTGCTATGAATTGTTTATCAAGTTTGCCCAACACTCCCTTGGCCATCTAGGTCTGCTGATCTCTCTCCCATAGAGCACATTTGGGACGTTATGGGAAGGCGACTGCAACCATCCCGGAAAGTTGACGATTTAGCCCGACACTTGGAGACAATTTGGCAAGACATTCCGTAGGACACCATCCGTGAACTTTATCAGTCTATGCCACTCCGGGTGACATCTGGCATCCGGGTCAGAGGTGGACCAACGCCTTATTGACTTCCTCCCTTTTTATACGGTCAAACTCTAAATTATTAAATTGTTCTGAAATTTTGATCGTTTGTTTTTCTATGTATGTTCTTTACATCCACCAATTTTTATCACAATCGGACAACTCCTTCTTGGTGCATCGATTTTTTTTATTATAGAGTATATATTTAAAGATTTCGTTTGCTAAAGTGCATTTTAAGTGAATGTGCATCACTACTTAATTTTACCGTAGTCACTATTTAGCGTTTTAAAGGTGTATACATATACTAGCAAATTTTGCAATGTATATGGGAATGAGAAGAGAAATATATATAACGATTTTTCTTAATAACTTATGTGTTTAGATCTATCAAAAATAATATATGTTGAAAATTTTAAAATGGCATATGACTATACAAATTAATATATATTGAACACTTTAAAATGGCATATGACTATACAAATTAATATATGTTGAACACTTTAAAATGGCATATGACTATACAAATTAATATATGTTGAACATTTTAAAATGGTATATGACTATACAAATTAATATATGTTGAACATTTTAAAATGGCATATGACTATATAAATTAATATATGTTGAACATTTTAAAATGGCATATGACTATACAAATTAATATATGTTGAACATTTTAAAATGGCATATGACTATACAAATTAATATATGTTGAACATTTTAAAATGGCATATGACTATACAAATTAATATATGTTGAACATTTTAAAATGGCATATGACTATACAAATTAATTTCTAAATGTAAATATAGTTATATACATATTTGCTCAAACATGATTAAACTCAAACAACACTTGTTCTCAAAGCAAGATATATACATAATACAAACAATACTTAATATTACTCAATATAAGAAAAACTCTGGTGAGTATTACTCTCTCGTGGTAACACATAGAATATAGTGTATGCACAAACAAAATTGTATCACACACATTAAAATGAAATCCTATAAGGCATAATGCAATGAATACCTGACATCTTAATGAACTATTGTCTAAGCAATACACGATGCATATATAGTCATATAAAGCGTTCATTTCCTAAAAATGAGTAAAAATCTTTTGAATACGTTTTCGTGCCGAATTATTTTTCTTTCGACCTGAACCTTCCGACCCACCCGAAAGTGTAAGGTATGTGTTTGAACGGCCTGGACGGTGCCACCCAATTTAGACCGGAAGCCAGTGATGTCAGTATCTATCCACAGGGCCAGTTCCTTCATTCCCCTACCACAAACATATGGAAGGAGTTTCGAGCCCGCAGATGTAACGCACCCGTACTCAGCGTAAACGCCAGTTTGGCGTATGTAACTCATGTTGAAATTTTATTTTAAATAAAAGATCTGTGGTGGGTAGCGGCAACCTCGCCGCCCTTGGGATGACGGAGGTTGTTTTGCTTGGTTCCGGTGCTGGCGGGCCTCTTGTCTGCTGGGTGGGGGTTTCCGGCGTCTCCGTTGGCATTCCTTTTTGGAACTGGGGCGGTTGGCCGTACTTGTCTGGGCGTGATTTGCTGTTCTCTTGGTGTCCCGGCCGGTGCACGCGCTGTGAATTGAGTCGTCGGTTTCTTCTGTTTGATGGGGTAGGGTGCCCTGTTGAAGTCCTTCGTGTTCGGTAGTCAATTTTTTCCTGGCCGTCTTTACTACAGCTCCAAACCGAAAATTTAGCTGGTCGGTCTAGGTCGGGAATCCGCGCAAACACGGGGACAGTTTGATCAGAGCCAGGAATCGAACTCGGATCCTCCTAGTGTAATCACCGTGCCTTAACTGCTGGGCAATCACGTACCTAGTGTGTAATTGTCGATATCTGCAATGGGAGCGCGAAAACTTGCTTCCTTAATTTTGCAAACCTCTACAAGAAGTGGAAACGTCAGCCCAAACTCATCGCATGCTTCATATGCATTAAAGATTTATCCCAAGGTACACTCTGGCTGACTGAAATTTTTACTTTTACGTGAAAACAATGCTTTTACTATACAATAATATGAATAAATCAAAAATTGCTGGTGATCAGGAATGTTTATACATATGAAAGCAGAGCTTGAGGAAATCGTGATTCGCTGTATGTGATCCACAACATGTGTAAAACATTGTATTACCCCATTGAAAGATTATTAAGGCTCATTTATACAGGCTGACTCAACATGTTTAAATTTACTTGGACCGGTTTAAATTAACCCCCCCCCCCAAACTGCCTGAACTCAAATGTGTATCAAAACGACACATCTGGAGTCTTAGACTAAATAAACTTGAAAAATCTAAACCTAGATAATCTATATGGATCTGTAAAATAATACCGAAAGATCAAGTTAATATCAAAGAACAATACCGGAGATTACTCTAACATGGCTCAACACATGTACCGTACCGTTTCTCTCTCTCTCTCTCTTTTTGAAGCTATGTGCTGCAACGAATCCAGCTGGTTGGTAAATAGGCCAAGCTCGTGTGTTATGCATTATGTTTGGCCAGAGGTTTATTTTATTATGATTTTAAGTTTATGTATTTTTATTTGTCTAAAGTTTGCATATAAAATTTACGTTTTTCATCTGTGTGTTTTATATCTTGAAAGTGCTTGAATGAGGTAGTTGATCTCGACCACACCAAAGTGGCTTAGGAAATACGCTGTCAAAAGAGAAATTCCAGCGGCTCAGAAAGAACTTTGACAAATATATTGTCTGTTAGTGTAGATCTTCAAATAAGCAACTTTTGGTTCTGACAAGATTGTCTATTACAAGAATATGGCAAGGCTGCTAAAAAATTGGAGGCATGGCTGTTTCACGCAATTCACACAAAACCAATCCGGCTCCATCTGACTGGAGTCGTCGCCGATTTTTACTTTCCTTATATACATAGTGTATAAAGTATTGTGACGGGGTCGAAAATTCGAATTCGAGTTTTCGACGGGAGAGCACGTTTCAAGCATCCCTGATCACGAATCAAACATTTTTGAAATTATGTCTGTGTGTGTGTATTTGTGTGAAAGTATGTGTGTGTGTGTGTGTGTGTGTGTCAGTGAGTCTGTGGAGACGATAACTGACGACCAAATGGACCGATTCGAACGAAATTTGGTACAAAAATCACAATCCGTAAACACTGGAAGCCTGTTGTTTTTATACGCAATCGAATGTTCAGAAATTTCCTAAATTTTCGAGTGAAATTTTGAAAAAATCGTCAAAAAATCAAAACCACTAATAAAGTTACTCAAATAGACATTTCTTATTCAATTTTTCATTAGAAAACGATTGACAAAAATTTTAAAACGCTAACATGAACCGTTCTCGAGATATTGCACATTTTTCAAAAAAATTATCAAAAAATTATATAAAATAAAAAAAAATATTTCCTATTGAGAAACATGTTTACTTTTCACATGTAATACCATGCGATAAATTTGGTGACATCATTCTCGTGGATCTAGCACGTTCCATTCATGAAAAAAGATATTTTGAGTAATACTTTAGTATTTGAACGCCAATTGTCCTTTATCTGCTGTAAGACTAACTTATTTCTCCGTCCATAACGCTTGGCGAGATTTTGGCGACGAATTTGGCGGAATGCCGCCAACTTGGCGACATTTTTAATTGTTGCCAAATTAACAAAAATCTCGCCAAATTGATAAAAATGATGCTAAATCAATGAAAATGACGACTAATTGAAGAAAATGCAATATCTTTGAAAGAATATATGTATCTACTATAAGAATAACATTTTTTTAACTGTGAAAGTTGTAAATTCATTGCATTATATAAGGAAAGTCATGTGTTGCCCACATCAGATTTTTTTTATCTGTTTTTTAATTTTAATTAAAATTTTTACTCTTTTGAAATCCGTCCCAATTATAAAAGAACTGGCGCAATGCGAGGCAGCATTATGCCGAGTTTGAGCGCTTACAGACAAAAGGGTGAAATGAAGTGTAAGTTTACTGGACAGCCAGTAAAATTTACATAGTTAAACATTTTAACAGTAGATGACGCTGATAGGCATATACAGTCAAATCATCTTCAACGCTTCCTGTCCTTTCAAAATTTGTGAATAAATCATGAATTGTTTTCCGATCCTACCTTTCGATACTTGAGAGCTACGCCGTGTCTCCGACAGCCGATGGTATTCGAACATGATGAAAATCCTTTGCGCCAACAAATACTGCATCACTCTTCCAATGTTTCTGTCCACCTCGTTCACTGTACAAAATATTTTTTTACGTTTCGACAGCAGAACGCAAAGAAAACTTGCCAAGGAGGCTGAGTCAGCGGAGCGCCTAGCCAAAAAGGCTGAATTTCCAAGATGAGGATTTGATTAATTCCGTCCATGAAATTACCTGAAATGCCCCAATAAAAAGGGGGATGAGAGAAAACAAAGAAAACTGTGGAACACAGCACTACTTGAAGGAAATTTAAACACCGCCTACAGTGACATCTATTGGCAGAAATTTGAAATATTTTTTGAAAACACAGTATGCGAATTTTAATGGCTGACCAATAAACATGCACTTCATTTCATCCTTTTGTCTATAAAGTTCGGGAGTCCTTTCTGGGACAACCTACATAAACTTCGCGATTTTCATCTTTGTGTAACGTCCTAAAAAATTCTGGGCCATAAATTTTTATACCTTTCCAGACATTAACTTCAATCTTTTATATTGCCTCTAGGGAGCAAGCATCTCAACCAATCATCTCTTTGAATTGAAAGATTATCCTTTTTCAAACGGCTTCGAAGTGATTTGTTAGACCGTTCAATGAGGCTTTTCCGGAAATTGCTTCAGAAGATTCCAGTACTGGTGATTGATCCGATTAATTGGTTTCGCTTGATAAATATTTTCTCATTTTGAAGAAGGGATTGGGTGTAGTGAGGAAGTTCTGGAAAATGGTGATACATTTCTTGCTTGACTGCTGATACATCTGTGAGAATTTTATAGAGTCAACATTTCATCTTTAGCCAAACAGTTGCGGATTTTGTCTTATTTGCTTCCCTCGCGGTTTTTAAAAGTTGCGCCCTCTTCTCCCCCTTTTCATTTAGCCCCCATGTTATCATGCCGCTTTATCGTTAAAAAATGCCCACTCTTTTTGAATGCAGAGCGTTTTATTACTTAATACTTTCCTTATATACATAATGTATAAGGAAAGTATTGTGACGGGGTCGAAAATTCGAATTCGAGTTTTCGACGGGAGAGCACGTTTCAAGCATCCCTCATCACGAATCAAACATTTTTGAAGTGATGTCTGTGTGTGTGTGTCAGTGAGTCTGTGGAGACGATAACTGACGAACGAATGGACCGATTCAAACCAAATTTTGTACAAACATCACAATCCGTAAACACTGGAAGTCTATTGTTTTTATACGCAATCGAATGTTCAGAACCCTACTAAATTTTCGAATGACATTTTGAAAAAATCGGCAAAAAATCAAAACCACTAATAAAATTACGCAAATAGACATTTCTTATGTAACTTTTCATTAGAAAACGATTGACATACATTTTAGAACGCTAACATTAATCGTTCTCGAGATATTGTACATTTAAAAAAAAAAATTATCAAAAAGTCATATAAAAAAAATATATATATATTTCCTATTGAGAAACATGCTCATTTTTCATATGTAATACCATGCGATAAATTGGGTGGCATTATTCTCGTGGATCTAGCTCGTTCCATTTATGAAAAAAGATACTTTGGGTAATACTTTCGTATTTGAACGCCAATAGTTATTTATCTGCTGTAAGAATAACTTATTTCTTCGTCCATAACGCTTGGCGAGATTTTTGCGACAAATTTGGCGGAATGTCGCCAACTTAGCGACTTTTTGAAATGTTGCCAAATTAACGAAAATCTCGCTAAATATATAAAAATGACGCTAAATCAATGAAAATGACGACTAATTGTTGAAACTTCAATATCTTGGAAAGAATATTAGTATCTACTAATAAGAAAAACCTATCTTTTTACTGTAAAAGTAGTAAATTTTTTTCATTATATAAGGAAAGTCATGTGTTGCCCACATCAGATTTTATGTACTAGAATGTATGCCCGTCATATGACGGAAATCAGAATTTACGAAACATTACATCTATTTGGAGTAATTTTTATCAATTTGGCGACAGTTTTGCTACTTTGGCAATATTTTAAAAAAGTCTTCCAAGTTGGCGACGTCTCGCTAAATTTCTCTAGCCAAGCGTTGCGGTCAGACTGAGAAATTTGTTATTCCTATAGTCTATATTTTGTTGGAAGAAGCTAGAAATATTTGCCTTCTTGGCAATATGAGCGTGATACTCCTACTTGCGTGGTATCTGAAATAAAAATTTACAAAATGATAAGAAATAAAATAGCATCAAGGTTTTACTTTCAGTATCTGATGTCACACGCAACGTAAAGCTCTATGGTTGTAACATAATTTCCTGGGTCTGAGTTATTATCTAAATTACAATGTTTATCCGTGATTGAAACACGTTTAGCAACATTTTGTAGCAGCGTTTCCCATATAGATATATAGATAAACAGACAGATAAATCAAGGTGTTTATATTTATATATATATATAAAGAAGAAAAGTGTGTATGCATGTATGATCCACCATAACTTGAGAACGGCTGAACCGAATTTCAGGAAATTTGTCTTGGTAGTCTTGAAATAACCCCACAAAAAACATAGGCCATGTTTCGTTTTTTTACGACCAGTGGTTCTCGAGATATTAGTGAAAAAGAACACTTATCCTAGGAGTTCTACTCTCTAACTCCATGATTCACAACGAAAAAGGTTATAGACATGTTGGTTTAAAACGTGAAAGTCAATTAAATCTCTGAGTTTTTTTAGAGTTCATTGAACGCATTAGACACTTCTGAAAATCGCAGGTTTGACATATGAATTTAAATGGAAACTATCACCATGGTTTATTTCTCACAGGCTTACTCAACACTGAGATTTGTGGGAGTTTATTGAACGTAATAGACACTTTTGAAAATCGCAAGTTTGAGATATGAATTTAAATGGAAACTATCACCATGGTTTATTTCTCACAGGCTTACTCAACACTGAGTTTTGTGGGAGTTTATTGAACGTAATAAACTCTTTTGAAAATCGCAAGTTTGAGATATGAATTTAAATGGAAACTATCACCATGGTTTATTTCTCACAGGCTTACTCAACACTGAGTTTTGTGGGAGTTTATTGAACGTAATAGACACTTTTGAAAATCGCAAGTTTGAGATATGAATTTAAATGGAAACTATCACCATGGTTTATTTCTCACAGGCTTACTCAACACTGAGTTTTGTGGGAGTTTATTGAACGTAATAGATACTTTTGAAAATCGCAAGTTTGAGATATGAATTTAAATTTGCATGGTAAATCCTGAGCAATGCCGGATAATTGCTGCTAGTTATTAATAAATATTGTTTTAATATAAAAGATTACATATTTAATTATTTCATTTATTTTTTCTAAAATATCTACTTATTTGCCAGTAATTTGAATAAAATAATCAAAAAGTATAGGATTGGAATAAATGTCTGGAATAAGTATTTGTACAGTAAGAATTAATTGTGCAATAAATTTGTGTAGCCTCTTTAAAATAGTGGAATGTAGCTTTTTAGTATGAATAGTTCACTTTGATTATAACAACTTGCAATTCCTACTCAGTTTCTCAACAATAGAGCTTTGACTGGCCAGTACAACAATACGTGATTCAATGGTAACACGGTTCTTACAATTGATCCAGAACAAATCAACGCTGTTAGTACAAAGGTGTGTGAGGCAGTGGTTGGAAAAACTACATTTTTTTTTTGTAGTGAACTACAACTACTTTATGATAAATGTAATTAACTACAACTACTTTTATAAAACAGTAGTGACTACAAACTACTTTTTAAATGTAGTCACTACTTAGCTACTTTTATATCACAAATTTTGCCGCAGCTTCACTTTACACAAAAATCTGATGTAGGCAGCACATGACTTTCCTTTTATAATGCAATGAATTTACTACTTTTACAGTAAAAAAAAATTAATTATTTTTATAGTAGTTATTTATATTCTTTCCAAGATATTGAATTTTCGTCAATGAGTCGTCATTTTCCATGTCGTCATCATCAATGAGTCGTTATTGATTTAGCGTCATTTCTATCCATTTGGCGAGTTTTTCGTTAATTTAGCAACATTTAAAAAGTCGCCAAGTTGGCGACATTCCACCAAATTCGTCGCCAAAATCTCGCCAAGCGTAATGGATGAAGAAATAAGTTATTCTTACAGCAGATAAATGACTATTGGCGTTCGAACAAAAATGTATTACTCAAAGTACCTTTTTTCATGAATGGAACGAGCTAGATCCACGAGAGTAATGCCACTAAATGTATCGCATGGTATTACATATGAAAAGTGAACATGTTTCTCAATAGGGAATATTTTTTTTATTTTATATGACTTTTTGATAATTTTTTTGAAAAATGTTCAATATCTCGAGAACGGTTCATGTTAGCGTTCTAAAATTTATGTCAATCGTTTTCTAATGAAAAATTACATAAGAAATGTCTATTTGCGTAACTTTATTAGAGGTTTTGATTTGACGATTTTTTCAAAATTTCTCTCGAAAATTTAGGGTGTTCTGAACATTCGATTGCTTATAAAAACAATAGGCTTCCAGTGTTTACGGATTATGATTTTTGTACCAAATTTCGTTCAAATCGGTCCATTCGTTCGTCAGTTATCGTCTCCACAAATTCACTGACAGACACACACACACAAACATACTTTCACACAAACACACACATACTTTCACACACACAGACATCACTTCAAAAATGTTTGATTCAGGGATGCTTGAGACTTGCTCATCCGTCGAAAACTCGGATTCGAATTTTCGACCCCTTCACAATACTTTCCTTATACATTATTGTATATTAGGAAAATAAGATTGAGGATTTCTATATACTGTAGTAATTTAACATACTTATTCTAAATAAGTAAAATTTACAGATCAACTTACCAATCTTTACGCTTTTACCCATTTCTGAAAACAAAAGTATAAAATAAAAAAAAGTGAAAGTTATTTATTTAAAAGCATGGTTTTCATTTTTAGTAGAATTAAATCTCAAAATTGCAATCAGATAAGCAGGATCTTTTGGGACAAAACGCATCTAAATATATTCATATAAAAAAGTAATTTCATTTTCGTACAAAGAAAGGGTGATCACGTGATATGTAGCATGACACCTAAAGTGATATTCTACATATCACGTGATCACAGCATCTTGTTTGCTTACTGAAGTAATGTTAAAAGTAGCGTCAAAACGTCAAACTAGTGATTTATTGTATCGCTCTACTCGCTACACTACCTATTACTTTTCTTATATACTCTAATGTATAAGGAAAGTATTGTGACGGGGGACGACAATTCGAATTCGAGTTTTCGACGGGAGAGCACGTTTCAAGCATCCCTGATCACGAATCTAACATTTCTGAAGTGACGTCTTTGCGCGTGTGTTTGTGTGTGTTAGTAAGACTGTGGAGACGATAACTGACGAACGAATGGACCGATTCGAACGAAATTTGGTACAAAAATCACAATCCGTAAACACTGGAAGCCCATTGTTTTTATACGCAATCGAATGTTCAGAACCCCCTAAATTTTCGAGTTAAATTTTGAAATAAAAAAAAAAAATTCAAAACCTCCAATAAAGTTACGCAAATAGACATTTCTTATGTAATTTTTCATTAGAAAACGATTGACATAAATTTTAGAACGCTAACATGAACCTTTCTCGAGATATTGCACATTTTTAAAAAAATTATCAAAAAATCATATAAAATAAAAAAAAATATTTCCTATTGAGAAACATGTTCACTTTTCATATGTAATACCATGCGATGAATTTGGTGACATCATTCGCGTGGATCTAGCTCGTTCCATTCATGAAAAACGATACTTTGAGTAATACTTTTGTATTTGAACGCCAATAGTCATTTATCTGCTGTAAGAATAACTTATGTCTCCGTTCATAATGCTTGGCGAGATTTTGGCGACGAATTTGGTGGAATATCGCCAACTTGGCGACTTTTTAAATGTTGCTAAATTAACGAAAAACTCGCCAAATGGATAAAAATGACGCTAAATCAATGAAAATGACGACTTATTGACAAAAATTCAATACCTTGGAAAGAGTATAAATATCTACTAAAAAAGTAATCTACTTTTTTTTTACTGTAAAAGTAATAAATTCATTGCATTATATAAGGAAAGTTATGTGCTGCCCACATCGGATTTTTTTTTAAAAGTAGCGCGTTACAGCACAAACTACTAGAAAAAGTAGTGACTACTGTAGTTTCGCTACTTCCCACCACAGGTCTGGAGTCTGAATGTGATTTCAGTGGACTTTGGTATCTAGAGCGCTGATATCACCTTCGCCACAATTGCATGTTCATGAGACTTTAATGCCTAAAAGGAGAAAAAGGAAACTGTATTCATTTCATGGAGTTAAAGATTTAACCACCTCCATGGTTTAGCTGAATAGAAAAGTTAATTTTGAGAGGTCATTCCAATTTAAAAATTCAGAATACGAGTATTTAAACCATAGAGTCGGAGTGCCATCTTTAACTTCACTTTTTACTTTCCTTATATGCATAATGTATAAGGAAAGTATTCTGACGGGATCGAAAATTCGAAATCGAGTTTTTGACAGGGGGAGCACGTTTCAAGCATCCCTGATCACGAATCAAACATTTTTGTGATGTTTTGTCTGTGTGTGTATGAAAGTATGTGTGTGTGTGGGTCTGTGTGTGTCAGTGAGTCTGTGGAGACGATATCTCACAAACGACTGGAGCAATTTGAATAAAATTTGGTACAAAAATCATAATCCGTGAATACTGGAAACCTACTGTTTTCAAACGCAATCGAATGTTCAGAACCCCCCAAAAATTTTCAAGTGAAATTTTGAATAAATCATCAAAAAATGCAAAACCTTTAATAAAATTACGCAAATAGACATTTCTTATGTAATTTTTCCTTAAAAAACGATTGACATAAACTTTAGAACGCTAGAATAAACCGTTTTTGAGATATTGCACATTTTTCAAATAAATTTCAGGAAAAATCACATAAATTAAAAAAAATATATTAACTGTTGAGAAACATGTTCACTTTTCATATGTAATATCATACGATAAATTTGGTGACATCAGTTTTGTGAATCTAGCTCGCTCCATTCATGAGAAAAGATACTTTGAGTAATACTTTTGTATTTGAACGCCAATAGTCATTCATCTGCTATAAGAATAAATTATATCTCCTTCCATAACGCTTAGCGATATTTTGGCGACGAATTTGGCGGAATGTCGCCAACTTGGCGATTTTTTAAATGTTGCAAATTAAAGAAAAACTCGCCACATGGATAAAAATGACCCTAAATCAATGCGAATGGCAACTCGCTGACGAAAATTCAATATCTTGGAAAGAATATAAATATCTACTATAAAAATAATTTAATTTCTTTTACTGTAAAAGTAGTAAATTCATTGTATTATATAAGGAAAGTCATGTGCTGCCCGCATCAGATTTTTTTTATTATTATTTTATTTCATATGACGCAATGCTAAAATTACAGACGAATGACAGACGTTGCCAAATGAACGAAAATCTCGCCAACTGGTTAAAAATGACGCTAAATCAATGAAAATGACGACTTAGTGACGAAAATTCAATATCTTGAAAATAATATAAGTATCTACTATAAGAATAAGCTATTTTTTTGCTGCAAAAGTGGTAAATTCATTCCATTGTATAAGGAAAGTCATGTGCTGCCCACATCAGATTTTTAAACATTGCAATTAATGCAAACTTTGTTACTTTCCTTATATACGTAATGTATAAGGAAACATATAGTGACGGGGTCGAAAATTCGAATTCGAGTTTTCGACGAGAGAGCACGTTTCAAGCATCCCTGGTCACGAATCAAACATTTTTGAAGTGATGTCTGTGTGTGTGTGTGGAGACGATAACTGACGAACGAATGATGGACCGATTCGAACAAAATTTGGTACAAAATTCACAATCCGTAAACACTGGAAGACTATTGTTTTTACACCCAATCGAATGTTCAGAAGCCCCCTAAATTTTCGAGTTAAATTTTTAAAAATTCTTCAAAAAATCAAAACCACTAATAAAGTTACAAAAATAGACATTTCTTATGTAACTTTTCATTAGAAAACAATTCACATAAATTTTAGAATGCTAACATGAACCGTTCTCGAGATATTCCACATTTTTAAAAAAAAATTATTAAAATATTATATAAAATAAGAAAATAAAAAATCCTATTGAGAAACATGTTCACTTTGATACGTAATACCATGCGATAAATTGGGTGACATCATTCTCGTGGATCTAGCTCCTTCCATTCATGAAAAAAGATACTTTGAGTAATACTTTTACATTTGAACGCTAATAGTCATTTATCTGCTGTAAGAATAACTTATTTCTCCGTCCATAACGCTTGGCAAGGTTTTGGCGACGAGTTTGGCGGAATGTCGCCAACTTGGCGACATTTTATATTGTTGCAAAATTAATAAAAATCTCGCCAAATGGATAAAAATGACGCTAAATCAATAAAAATGACTACTAATTGAAGAAAATTCAATATTTTAGAAAGAATATAAGTATCTGCTATAAGAATAACATTTCTTTTAACTGTAAAAGTAGTAAATCCATTGCATTATATAAGGAAAGTCATATGTGTTGCCTACATCAGATTTTTTATAGATAAATTGGTTGGAACTTAATTGCATGATCCGTAAGTTAGGGAGAGTTTGTTCTTTATTCTTCCAGGGTGACCAGAAATTTAAAACTTAAGATAGAATGTTTGGGGTATTAAACTTGTTAAGTTGGTTTGTTATAGGGTCTAGGGAAGCTTAAATTAATTGCATTTTGTTAGAGGTTGGTATATTATGTATATTTTGATAGGAAGTCATATGAGAAATAGCAATATTGAAGGGTATAATGCTCGAATGTATCTGTAGTTATCAGGAGAGGATGGGAAGGTCAGCGAGAGTTGATGTCCAACAGTTCCTGTTTCCCACGCATGCGCATGATGTACTTGGATCGGCGCAGTGCATGAAACGTGCGGACTTTGATAGTTTTACGTAAAAGAGGGGATATTTTCATTATTTCTTTTCCAGAACGCTTGTGGGTATGAATCATCATTTAATACCTCCTTTAGGTAGTCCTCAACAGCCTTCTTCGACCACGATTATTCCGAACAGTGATTTCGGGATTACTAATATGATTACGTTATGATATATGTCCTGATTGTGATACTGATTATTGTAGATATTATTACTTCAATTTCGATTAAGGTTATGACTACGGTATTATTTTTTTTATTATGATTACGTATAGTGTACTACACTGCACAACATTTGCAAGCATGGTACTAAAGGATTCAGGGGAAAGAGCTGTCCGCAATGGGGAGAAAAGGTTATGATAATATATATATATATATATATATATATGAAATGAAAAATTTTAATCGTAAATTATGCATAAACTACTGTATGAAC